>JAODJU010000025.1:11514496-11532154 GCA_026776725.1 Gnathonemus echidnorhynchus
TGCCCCCCCCCCCCCCCCAAATATCGTGGGTTCTTCTTTCCCAATCATAACTAGTTCTCAGTTTTTCTTTCTAAAAATTATCTTCAGCTTTAGTTCTGTCATTACAAATCCACCACACCACTGCTGTTTAACAAAAGGAGTTTTACTTCCAGGAAACAAATTTCTTACACATGGATTTAAAATCATTATTGCCAGCCAACAAAATGCAAGCATGTGTTTAATTTTGAAACGACTAACTGTACATTTCATGCCTTTGCATTTCCGAAGTATGCGGTCAATTCTGAGGAACCACCGATACAGACGGGATGCACGCACACTTGAGGATGAAGAGGAGATGTGGTTTAATACAGATGAAGATGACTTGGAAGATGGAGAGGCCATTGTGCCACCTTCCGACAAGATGAAGAGTGACGACGACCTCATGGACCCAATCAGCAAGTTCATGGAGAGGAGGAAATGTATGTCCAACAAACTCTTTCTTTTGTCATCAAGGGTTGTCTATTTATATTGCTACATGTCTGTCTGTATGTTACAAAAATGTGCAGTTATTGTGCATTAAGCATTTTGATTTAAATGCATGCCAGGTTTAATAGCTTAAGTAATTTTAAGTCTAATACAGCAAGAATTTGCTAATAGTGTGTTATCAATTGGTATTATTTAACGTATGCATGCAGTTGTGACTGGAATGTCACTGGAATGCCTGCCCATATGATTTCATTTTGTGTATTTCTGTCTGTATTTAAATGCTCTACAGTAGTTGCGATAGGTAACACTCTGTTTTCAGCCAGCTTGCTCGTTGAGACCATCCATGGGTAAATCAATGTGTTTGTTTTTCTGATCTAGTGAAAGACACTGAAGAGAAGGAGGTGTTGGCCAAGTCAAACCTGTCTGGACGTCAGAGCCCCAGCTTCAAGCTGTCCTTCTCCAGTGCCTCCAAAGCCAGCCTCACCAGTTCATCCTCTGCCAGCCACCACCCCGGGTCACCCGGCTCGCCCGGCTCGCTGGGCTCTGCTGCCTCGCCCGGCTCACCAGGCTCTGGGGCCAAAAGCCCGACGCCGACAGCGGCCATCACCACCAAGGTCTGACGCCTCCTTATTTGAGCTAAAGGGGGCAAATAGTGATACTCATTAGTGATGCGCGGGTCGTCTCGTAACTCGTAAATTGTCACTTTATTTGCGGGGCGGGTTGGGGCGGGTCATTAAAAACAAAATTAAATAAAAAGTCCATGTATGTTGCGTGCAGTTCCCTATAGCCTATATTAAATATTTGGGAATATCTATTTTCATATTTTATTAAGTTCTTTGATAAGGTTACGTCACGTGACAAGTCACGAAAGCGCCAAGCAGCTACCGCTGCCAGTCACAACAAAAACAAAGAAATAAAAGTGAAGATGGAAGACGAGGTGCGGGAGAAATTGAGGTCGGGAATTTACATCATTAAAAGAAAAAAAGGTCAGGCTGCTAAATCTAATGTTTGGGGCCGGTTCTCAGAAATAGTTGCAGCAGGAGACAACAGCAGTATCGGCTACGTGAAGTGCAATTCGTGTGAAAAAATATACAAACACGAGAGCCACTAGTGATGCGCGGGTCGGGTTGGGGCAGGTAAAGAAATTGTCACTTTATTTGCGGGGCGGGCCGGGGCGGGCCAAATAATTTCATAAAAGCGGGACCCGCGGGTTGGAAAAATACCCGACCCGCACATCACTAATACTCATCCCTGCTTACTCACCCCTGTTGAATTTTAAATGCCACTTTGAGTCTGCAGTAAGGTAGCGTGCATGGTCTCACATTTACTAACTTCTGGGCATCACGACAAGCTTGTCATTAATATTTTAGGCATACTACTAATCTGCTGACCAAAGTGTGGGGTGCAAGTAAACACCCATATAGTACAGAAAAGCCAGCGTCCGCTCAAATGTTTACGCCTGTCATCTAAAGCCCTGGTGATTATTACGCATGCGGCATATAATCACAATTACATGACGTTGTGATATCGTGCAGCCCTAGTGAAAATGTTTTTATAGCAAAAAGAACGTTAGTGTGTGGTTGAGTGGGCTAAGTCTCTGCCTGTGATGAGGATGGTAGCCAGTTTGAGCCCAGCCTCAGCAGAAGAGCCACATGTCTGTGGGTCCATCAGCCCCAGTGCTCTGGGCGTCGCGAGATGGCTGACCCTCTGTTGTGATCCCCAAGCTTGCTCTCACCTGCACGTGTCTGTGTATTTCATGGGGAGCAAGATGGGGTGAAGTGAAAAGAGAATTTCCCCACAAGGATTAATAAAGTATCACTGTTCTGTTCTTCTGTTGTATTGTAAGTTTGTCCACTGCAGTTGAGTAGACAAGTAGGGATGTTTTCAGTTCGGATCAACTTGAATTAATCTTCTAAGGCAACCTGTTTACAGCTTATCTCTTTTATCCTACTTCCAATGAAGTGTGTTCATGGACTGTTTCTTGTTTGACTCAGAGTGGAATCGTGGGGCTGGTGGACTACCCTGACGACGACGAGGAGGACGATGAGGACACGGAGAACAAAGAGGAGAGTCCTCCACTCTCCAAAAAATCTAAGCTGAGCTCCTAAGAACAACTGGCTCTCGCATGCCTATCCCTGGGCTTGAAAATCTGACGTTCAGGAAACTGTCACTTCCAACAACTCCATAAAAATAAAAAAGGAAAATTTAACTAAACAGATTATAAAAGACTACATCATTTTTTTGGGGGGTCATGAGGTCTAAAAAAAAAAAAAAATATAGACCCCCTCACCTAGTTTTCACACTCTGTTCTCTCGTTCAAGTGCCAATCTGAGAAGAAGTTGAGAGGAGAAAGAGGGATTTTACTGTTCTTGGACGAAACAAGAGACTATAAAGTAACAAATTTGGGGGGAGGAACCTGGACGCGAAGCTGATGGCCGCGAGAGCTTTGGGGTCGGGACCCCGCTTTCTACCCCCCTCTCAGGGATGAACGATGTAGCGGCTCCAGCAGGCCTGCAGATCCACAGCCCCCACTCGCCCTCTGGCAGTAACCACTCCTATCAGAGCAGACCATACTTTCCCTTCTCTTCTTTATTTCTTTTACATTTTTCTTTTTTTTTTTTGGACCAGGACTTTGCAGCTTTAAACGAAGTACTGAGCTGTTCTCGAAGTTCACATTATCCTCCTTATTGGTCAGCAGAAGATTCTCCCCTAAAATGCCAGCAGTTTCCGTCTTTTTTTTTTTTTTTTTTTATGACCTGCCTTCATATGTTCGGGATGTTTTCAGTCAGTTTAGATCAGGTTTTTAAGAACATCTAAAGGGGGAATAGTCGAAAAAGTTCCCTCCTATTTTATCTTTGTTTTTTGCCCTTTGAAACTGCAGATTTTGGAAATATCCCTTGATTAAAGATTGAGTGGAATTCTAGATGTGATCATTTTGTCATATCTTTTCCTTTTTTCATGAGTGTACACTTAGTTGTTGAGTATATCTGGGACCATTAAACAAATCTTTGATGTAATATAATTTTACTGTTGTGCTGGTACATGCATTGTGTTTAATTTTATTGTTTTGTCCCACATCTTGAGGTGATTCTGGAATAATGGATTAACTAAAAAAGAAATGCACCTAGTAGCAATACTATTTTGTGACTGAATATTTTATATATTAATGAACAAAATGTCAGATGACGTCCATTATAATAAAACAGCGCTATAAAATACTAATGTCACTGTAATTTCAAAAGGTCAAAAAAAATTATCAATAGTCCATTTTTGTGCATGCTGCCAAGCAACACTTTACTGTGTAGTTTTATTTGTATGAATCGTTCGCACCAACTAAAGTAATACAGCAAATTCATATAAGCTACAGATAAATTTGCTGTCTGACATCCTGTCTAGAAGAAACCAACCTACAGTTACGACGTAGGATTGATATATTAGCATGGCAGTTATGCAAAGCATAGTTCGACTGCAAGTTGAACAATTTACGACCTAGATTCCAATGTTACTTATATATATGATGGATATGTGAAGGGTGAATATGATCCGGCCCATTGAAGATGGTCTGAATGCACATACTGTACCGCTACAAGACGGACGTGTCGTGGAAATGAAATCATCAAAATTGTCTGTTACATTAAACTTTGCGATTTCATGTCATTTTAGCTATGAAATATGTAAAACTAACTATGACTCATGAAAGATTAACGAATCTCAAATATACGATGTCAACAGCTGAAGTTGGCCTAAAGCAGGCTTTCCGTTAAGTTACTATACAATTAGGGACGAGCTGTTCCCAGGAAGCTGGGTGTAAAGCAGAGTGCAGCTTAGCATCGCTGGGGATCCACGCTGGTGCATCTACATACCTAACAAGGCGATCCAGTCGCTTCAGAGAACACAGATAAACCTGCCTTACCACGGAGGGGAGGCCTGAACGAAATGCATGCAGTAGCGGCGAATATTAACCGGACAATGAATCATATTGCCAAATCCTAAATTTTATCCCCAGAAAATACATATAATACCATTCATTTTAGTCTGCTCCTATATAATTGAGTAAAGAAAAATTACAGAATAAACGCATATTTTGAAAAAAGTGAATTTTCTGCTGTTGGCACGTACACGCTTTCCGGACGGTGCCACTTTAGCCTTTATAATGCGGGACACCTGAGGGGGCTGTTGAGCTGTTTTTGCCGTTTAACACCCCGAATTTTGTCAGGTGCTTCTTACGCACGTTATTCTACCTCATTTAAAATGCAGGATTCTTGTCCTGTTAGGCACGCATTGGTGGTTTTGGGAATTGCCCCTCCCCCCGTCGCCGTCACTTTCTGTCCCGGGATTTGATTGGCTGACGGTCATGTCGGCCGGACTGCCTGTGCGGCCGCAGGTTGGATGCTGAGCGCCTTTTGATAGTGAGTTAGGGAAGGTGCTTCCAACAGTAACGCTTTTCATTCTTTTCATTGCCTACACGTTTATTTTTATACCTTGCATTGGATTGAACTGCCCATCTCTTTTTTTGATGTAATGTATGTTTTTATCTATATTATGAACTTTCAAAGTTTGTTTTAACTTTTCATGGAGTATTAAAGTGCAAAAAAACTACTTTCTATATATATGATTAATTACGGGGCGGATAGAAGCGTGTGCGATCTTGTTAACTAAACGAGCGCAAGGTAACTCTTTTGCAAATAAATAGTTTCAGTTACTTTTGTTCATTAGTACAGCATGAACTGTCCAGTTCATTTTGATGAAATACTTTGACTGGTCGATCGCAAAGTTAACTGTTAAAAAGTAACCCGAGCTCTGTCATTTTGATCCGAAAGGTAGTAGTGTGGCGGCTTAATTTATATCGCTTATAAATGGGATTTCGAAGTGTGGGCTTGGTGTCCCCCCATCATGACAGGCGTTTTTTACTTGGGGCCAAACGCATGGAACTGGACGTGATTTGCAGATATTTTTTCTGGATATAAAAACGCTGTGAACCTTTGGATACTTACTACCTGCTTTTAAAAATGGATGTTACGGTGTCTGAACTGATGGAGAACTTCTTGGATTCCCCTCTGGTTGCATGGGTAAGTTTCGACTTTCGGCAACATTATTGTGGATGCATATATTGGTTGTATCCATACAATATATAGGATTTAATAAATCCGTTTCTTAGTGTTATTCTTGTCCGACAGTGTAATATCAGCTGTCCTTACTGTATGGTCTGCCTGGCTTGGCACATGAGAAAAGCGAAATTTGAATTTTAACGTCCTGTAAATAGCTGTTATCCTATGATGACAGTTATGTAGTTTTATATTTGAAATATAAGTATTATTTATTGTTGTCTTTTCGGCCACCTACTCCGCAGTATCACATTCCTTCCTGAAAATCAGCTACTGACATTAACTCCCAGCAGACATTAAACTCTGAATATTCCCCAACGAGATCGAGGCACATCGCAGATACGCAGCTGCCGTCATTATGCTGTATTCAGACTTAACAACTTTCGTCTTTAAATAATTTGTATAATAACGATCCACCACAATAATTACCAGGTCGTTATAACTGTTCCTTTGTTTTCTCTTATTGTCCGACCCAAGGCAAATATGGCCCTTTGTAGCATGCAGCCAAAATGTGAAACAGGAAGGGTTATTTTAAAAATATTAACCCCTTGTCTGTGCTAACAGGATCTGTTTGCTTTGGGTTAATGTCTGATTGGTATATACAGTTTTACAAAGGGAAAACTTTTTGTCAGAGAAGGGACTTGCCATTGTATCATGCTTCCTAAATAATAAAAAAATGAATGTCATGCTCATGCTGATGACTGATGTGATATTATAAATGTATCATGATAGTGAAGTAATCAAGCATTACTGCAATGTGGGTGGTAATGGTGTTTCATTGTGTAGCACTTTTAGACCTGCCTCACAAACCCCAGGGCATGGGTTCGAATTTCACCTCTGATCTGTATGTTTGCGTGTCCTCACCATGTCTTGTGGGTTTTGACACAGCTATGTTAAATGATTGTGTGTGAGAGGGAGTGAGTGTGAGAGAGAGAGTGAGTGAGTGTGAGAGGGAGTGAGTGTGAGAGAGAGAGTGAGTGAGTGTGAGAGAGAGAGTGAGTGAGTGAGTGTGAGAGAGAGAGTGAGTGAGTGAGTGTGAGAGAGAGAGTGAGTGAGTGTGAGAGAGAGAGTGAGTGAGTGTGAGAGAGAGAGTGAGTGAGAGTGTGAGTGAGAGAGAGAGAGTGAGAGAGAGTGATGGACCCCTAGGAATGCAGTGGAAAGCGTTGTTCTCTGAAATAAATGCTTGGTCAGTCCTGAACGCAGCAGCTGTTGGCCGTAACTGAAAGCACCACCTCTTGTGTCTTTAGGTGAAGACTTTCGGAGCGCTTGGTGCTGGCTCTGAAGATAAGCTCACGATGTTCATGGACCTGGTGGATGGGGCATTTCTGCACAAGATAATGACTGACATGTAAGATACATCCTCAATATTTTATTGACTGAGAGTCGAGCTCCATTTGTCTAGTTAATTTGACTTTGATTTTGCATTTGATTTTTTTTCCCTTCGTTAACCAGTCCTTCGATATCTACATGCAACTGCAGAACTAATCTATGCTAACTGAATTGCACTGTGTTTAGTGATTGAAGTGAATTTTCTGTAATTTTTGCTATCAGTAAAAATACTTTTAGTTACGTGTGTATCTGATATTTTATTGGCTTCTTGAGTTTCATGAGTTTATTAACAGTAATATGGCCCCCTTCTCAAACCCAAGGCATGCGTTACAAGAAAGAGGGGAGAAGTGTCACCTTATTCCGGAGTACATCCGCAGAACCTTATTTGAAGTGTCTTTTATTTGCATGTTTGTGACCTCAATCCTACCTCACTGGGTTTTATTGTTATTTAGCTGAAGGGAGGGTGTGTCTCAATACACATTGTCTAGACACTTGCATAGAGATGCATGTATGTTTGCCTGTACACACAAACATGTCGCCTCATGTCCGAGCCTCGTGCTTTCCTTTTGGTGTGAAAGTGAAGTAGCTGAGATTAGTGGTTATTCAGTGTGTGGTTTATCTTGAGAACCATGTGCCCATGATGCACATTCCCTGTACCACTGAGCAAGTAGCTTAATTCAAAGCCAGGGGTGAAATTATGTCTGTCAGCCAAGTGTAAATCAGATGGTGAAACCTGCGTCTGAGCTCCTCAGTCGTACGTTTTGTAGACACTCCTGTTACTTTGTGTGTATTTTCTCTTTGCCACTTTGCATGTGATTTCCTGAGGTTAGCTTCTTGTCTCTTGCGTGTAACAGGCATTACCTCATCCTGTCTATCAGATGATGTCGTCTTAAAGGTGCCTGAAAGATCATGGGTTTGAATCTCTCGGCCAAAGTGCCTGAAAGCTCATGGGTTTGAATCCCTTGGCCAAGCGCCTGAAAGCTCATGGGTTTGAATCCCTTGTTGGCCAAGCGCCTGAAAGATCATGGGTTTGAATCCCTTGACCAAGTGCCTGAAAGATCATGGGTTTGAATCCCTTGGCCAAGTGCCTGAAAGATCATGGGTTTGAATCCCTTGACCAAGTGCCTGAAAGATCATGGGTTTGAATCCCTTGGCCAAGTGCCTGAAAGATCATGGGTTTGAATCCCTTGGCTAAGACAGTAGCCATATCACTGTGGAGTTCTTGAGCAAGACCGTTATCCCTGAATATTCCAGGATGTTGGCTGACTCTGCTCTCTGATTACTATAAAACCCTTTCTCACCTGTGTCTATCTATGTCTCTCACAAAGAGTGAGAGGGGTTATAGAAAAACTACCCTTTTACCCTTGAGGGTGAATTAAGTACCTATATTGTGTTCTGTTATTTGGTTCACATTGTATTAAAATATTTTAAATAATTTGTCAGTATGAATCTAGATTAACTCTGTTCATGTAATATAGTTTCACCAATACCAGCTATTAACTATATATAATTTTTTGACAGGCAAGTCACATGACAGTCAGGATTATCTTTTACATTTGTTCACTCACTGTTTTACTGATGAATAAAGTGGAAATAATACTTTGAATTAACTTTTTATATTCACTTCTTTTGATTCTGACATCCTAAAATTCAGGCATCTTAAATTACTTAAATGGTACAATTCTTCCCAGAAGCCAAACCATAAAAATGACTATACTGTATGAAATGAAATGCTTACGTGCAGAACCTGCTGTAAGTATGATACCAGCTTCATTTCAGGGCTTAATATAATAACATAAATTGGTGGCTCCATTGTCAAATTAAATGTCTTCAAATGACAATAATAAGATATCGAAGCTATATTTTCTTGACTTGACTTTCATAAAAAAAAATTCTTAAAATTAAAATTTTATGTATTATTCAGTACGCACTGTTGCCAATAACAGACCTACACATGCATTCTGCGCTTAACTGCTGGAATCACTTTTGCCAAAAACAGGGGTGGGCTTTTTGTAATAAGGTTTTTGGGATAACCTTTAGTTCGGCTGTTCAAACCCAGGACTGAGGACTCTTCAGCCAATCAGTCCTCTAATTAGTGATCTAATTAGGGAGTTGCAGCAAAAACCCGCATACACACCGGCCCTTTCTGGAAAAGAAAGCCCTGTCCTAAAAGAATAGTTGACTGCAGAAAAAATATATATATATATATCAAGTATCCTTAGCACTCTGGCTCTTAAAAAAAAAAAATGAATCCTCGTGTCTGTTACAGAAGTTTTCCAACATAGTGATATATTTTTGTTCTGTCTCATTAGGGTCTGCAGAGATTTAAATGTAAATTCAACAATCTCCTACATTCTATATTGGGAATCAACATGTCACTATGTATGTATTCTCTATTGAATTTTGGCTTATGTATTCGACTTAAGAGATCTAATTAAATCAGACTGATTGAATCAATGCTACTGATGCTAGAATAGCCTGAAAGAGAATTCAGTCGAATACACAGTATTTGACTCAGCTCTGAGTAGGACTGACCTTTCCAGGGTTGACATGTTTTACTGAGTTGTTGTTTTAGCACTTGTGGTTTTCCCATTAGCTTTCAGTCTTCTGACCTCTCTCGTTAACAAGGTGTTTTTTCCCATAAAAATGCCGCTAAATGCTTTTTTTTTTTTGTCTCGTCACATCATTCTCTGTTAACTCTAGACACTGTCTGAGATGCTGGTACCATCATGTCTGCCACTGACAATCCGACAACATTCAATATTGCCCAGATCAGGCGTCTTGGCTGTTTTAATGCTTAGCCAAACCGTAACTGAATCTCTTGACCCCGTCTGCGTGCTGCATTTATTCAGTTACAGTGACATGATTCACATTTTGGAGGAGGAAGCTGTTTTTGTTAACAAGGAGCTTCACCTGACTGGCTACTGAGTCTTATGTTTATTTGCTGGCGAATTGCTTGTGACACTGACACTCCTGCAGTCCAAGATCCAGTTCAGATAGACTGGTGACTTTAATGTGAAGCCGTGGAATGAAATGCAAAGTATCCTTTACCTCACGTTACGTGATTCCCAGAGCTTGGTCTGCTAGAGACTATTAGGATAAGAAGTTTTTGGAAAAAGGATGGAGAGAAATTAACCAGGAATTAGGAAGTTTACATCCGCATGTATCCAAGGCGGAAAAAAAATACATACTAGGCGTGATGCATGTGTGTACTAGTTATGACATGATGGGAGATTTTATCATGTTGTATAAAAATACAAAATTATAAATCATGCCTCAGGAATGGTTATGTGCCAGGAACTACTCTATTGGACGGACATTGTTTTCAGTTTACTGGTGATGAACCTAAACCCACCTGTTCTTACAAGCTATTAGCCATGTGGCCGTTTTCTACACAGCTGGCATAGCTTAACACACATCCGTGAGTGATGGTTTCAAGAGACTCCAGCTGAATTGAAGCGATGGCCCTTCCTCCCAGTGGGGTGCAGTTTTGTGTTCCACATCCTTATTCTGCATTGTTGGTTCAGACCCTGGTCCCTCACTCTTTTCTTTCCCTCGCCTTTTTCTCCACCTCCCTCGCTCTCCGTGCTCCTTCCAGCTGTGCTAATAGCCTGTGCCACCCACCCCCCTCACCACTGCTTTCTCACTGCTTTTTCAGCGTTATCCTCTAGCCCATTTTCCCTTGGCTGCTTCCGAACAATCGCTAGCCTCCTTTCTCCCTTTAACAAGCTACGCGGCCACCTTTACTGAACAAAGGGAGCGTGAGTTTGAAGCGGGAAGAAGGCGCCCTCCTGAAAATAATGAATATAAGCTCTGGATAAGCTTTTCAGGCCTTGAGGGCTGCAGGCTGCATAGTGTGCAGCACTGTTAGCTTGTACATGTGTGTTTTTAGCATGCTTTCGGATGTTGTAATTCCTGCGACCGTGATGCAGCAGCATTGAGGCCCAACTGGAAACGTGTCCCTGTGGGTGACTGAGGAGGCTTTCTGTGTGGAACTCGAGGCTTTCGATGATAGATGTGTGAGGATGTTCTGTTTTCCCCCCATTGTAGAGGCTGTCCCCTGTCTGTCCATTCTTAGTCCACTGTCCCCTGTCTGTCCACTCTTAGTCCACTGTCTGTACATTCTCAGTCCACTCTGTCCACTGTTTCTCCACTGTCCATCCACATGAGTAGAGTTAGGGTATTTCCAACCCTCTCGATTCATTACCTACTTAATCCTCTCTGTATGGGAGTCCATGGTGCTTTTAGTCCCTCGGAAAAGCAACCTGAGAAAAAGAACAGGGAGAAACAGAAGATGAAACTGAGGGCAACACGGTCAACTGGTGGATGGAGAATTTCAAAAGATGTTAAGCATGCAGAGAGCAGGTTTGGCCCCCGAGCTGTGTGGTAACTAAGGGCTTTTTCACCGGCACACAGAAGGCTGAGCCAAACTGGCAGGATTTGCATGCAGCCACCACAAAACTAATGTAAATGAGGAGGGGCCGCCATTTTAGTACAAACCCCCTAATCTCCCCCACAGAAAATCCACTGTAAACACTTCCCTGTCTATGTATGTTTTTATCTGCAGGATATAAATGTTTGAGTTCAGGAGAATCAAATGTTTTCCTCCCTTATTGTGACTTTTACCAGTTCAATTAATCTATTTGAACCATGCGCAGCATATAGCCTAATTAGTGTTTCATTACATGCTGTCGTCTTGTTGTACCAAAATTGCTGTACCACCTTGTCGTTTTTTGACTTGTGAAGGTGCCAAGATGTAATTAAGTTTCTGAGGAGAAACGTTAGCACATCTGCTAAAAACAAAGAACAACGTGTGGTGTTTGTCTTAGACCTCTAAGGTTATGGGTTTGAATATGGTCCAAACTCTGGCTGTATTTCTATGTATATATTTCTATATCTATAATGTCTCATTACTTGTTGTTCTCTGTCTTATACGCTGTGCTTATTGGAATAGGCTTGGTATCATCATGACTGTAACTGGATTAGAGTTTATAAAAATGGATGGAAGGTGGGCTTGCCTACAATTTCCTGTTTTATTGATAGCCGGTACTGAGCGTGAATAAATGTCTTTTTGCAGCATTGTAACCACTTACGTAAAAGAGTTTCTGTATGGTGAAAATATTTCGGTTTCATTTTTCAGTGATCCAAGTCCCACATATCAGCGGGCGAACAAGAATGTCAACAACGATGTCAACCTTCGTATTCAGAACCTGAACATTTTGATCAGACACATCAAAAACTACTATCAGGTGAGCTGGTCTGCACAGCTGCCCTCCTTCTGGAAGTTTAAAAATGTTTTTCTTTTGCCATGCATGTGACACTTTTCAGATTATTAGTGTGTCTCCTGCATTTCTGGGGAGTGTGTTTTATGGCATGAATGCTGTATTCAGATTATAGCTGTCGACTGGACTCTCAAAGTGTTCATGCTAAGAAAAGGATTAGCGGCATATACTAAATCTGTTCCACGAATTATTATAAATAACTGGTAATTGAATTATGTTTCAAAGAAGCTTTACCTTTTACCTTTAACATGTTTATTTAAAAGGTAAATCTGGTGAGAAATGTTTCAATGCATGAAAAAAGTAGATGTAAAAATTTCAAAAATTTTACTGGTTCATATTTCCAGTATATGTCGTATGGAGTAGTAGACTCCCTAACCTTCACCAGCTGTGAATGCAGTCATTTTAGTTATTTAAGTGTAATGCAACTTCAGTACCCCAGTCTATATTACTTAAATGAGTGCAGCAGTGCTTAAATAGAATGTAAATTTGGAGAGACCAAGGCTGTCCTGGTTCAGGACTGTAGTGCCCTGCTTTACCTAGAGTACCTGTGGCTTGTGAAGCTAACTGGCTTTTTGGCGCGAGTATGCAGTGGTTCAAGAGCACTGGGGGAATTTCCAGCTGCCTGTTGCCCTCTGTGGACAGTGCTCCTCTCATTTTGCTTCCGTGCTGCCAAGGACGGGATCCGGAGTTGTTTTCTCAGTGTGGTTGTTATGTCATTCTGAGGCTTTAGCTCTAAACACAGGTCACTGCTGAATAAGGAACAAATGCCACCTGTGTTAGATGTCAAAAGGCTCCTAATTTAGCCTCAACCGCCTTTTTTTTCCCTCCTGCCTCTTTGTTCATGTCAAGATCATGTCTTTGATGTGGAATTTTGGAGGCCAGAAGAGGGGGGAATTCCTTCAGAACCTACATTAATTTAAGAGCCACTGTAGATCTTGAGCGTAAAGATTCTGTTCATCGTGGATTATTCGTCCGTCCCCCCCCCCCCCCCGCCAAGTGTAAACGAGATCAGTGTGCTGCTGTGTCACAGGGCTGGGGAGGGGCTTTCTGTTGCCAGGGGTGGAGCTTGAACCCCAGTCCCCCCACCCCCACTGCCGCCCTCAATAGAGAGCCGGTTGCCCTCTTTAAAGTGTGAGGCGTGTCCTTACCCAGTGTCTGTTTTGTCTGTTTTATTCTACTGGCAGTGAAGAGTTTACTAATGAGTAACTGGGTTGGGCGTGTGTGAAAGTGCCCTCTGGACAGGCTGCTGTTTGAATGGAAAAAGCTTTTTATCGATAACACTGGGCAAAACATAGACTTTATAGAAGCCGAATGCAGGTGTTTAGGAAATGTGCAAACTACTACTTCAAGTTTGACTTATATTTAGTACAGTCAAGCGTGTGTTTTTGTGCATCTTGCAATTTGCTAATGATCCCATGTAATATATTGGAGATCTGTGCAAGAAGAAATCACCTTATGTGCAGCAAAAGAAACAAATTGTTGCGATTCGAGATTTTTATAAGGTGGGGAGGTGGGGGCAGGGGCATAAAAGGAGCCTTATTTCATACAGAAGGGCCAACCTCATCTTTAGCCAATGAAATGTTTTGAACTGGTGAGCGACGGGAGGGGGGCACCCCGTGGGCCAATCAGCTTTCAAATGGGGCCAGTGCCCCTGTGGCCCCACCCCCATATATATCACTGGCTCTCACACATCTAAGCCTAACGCTCTATTGCCTCTTGTTTTTCCCAAGGTTCCGGATGTTTTTTTTGTAGACGCCCGTTCAGTGACCGCCAGTAGTGGTCTGAGGATGCTGTGCATTTGTCCATTCACTCTAAATTATGAGGCCCTGTTTTTTTTGTTCTCCGCCCTTCATTGCAGCTTCTCTCTCCCTCAGGGAATCCTGCCACAAGCCATCCATCCAAGCCCCCATCTCCGCTCTTCTCCTTTAACGGCATGTGGCGGTTCTGCTGTTCTTTATTTAGACCCCGGTTACCGCAAGACTCCTGAGCTTAGCGCAAACCTTCCAAAGCTCCCTCTTTTTTTTCAGCTGGAAGATTTTGTCTGTTTCTTTTCTTTTCCTGTTGTTTAGGTATTTAGAGATGGTGAGAATGCGTGATGCTTTAAGGTGCTTCTCTGGAGGTCGGAGCCTGGTAACAGTATCCCTGACCTGTGGAAGCGGCTTTCTAAGGGCAGTATCCATTGCGGATCAGGGCCCACGGCAGCCGACTGACTTCTGGTTCAATGACCACAACATTATCAGAATTCCCATGTGGCTATGTGGCGATGGTCTGAGGTCGGATATGCTACCAAAACTGTACTTTTGTCAAGTGGGTTTTATTGTCATCCATCCATATGCAGGAAATAACATCCCCCAGGACCACGGTGCAACATGCAAACAGCATTGACAAGGCGAGAGTTTGGTAGTACTTAAAGTGCAAAACACAGGACAGTGTGAAACACTGGAACCGGACGCTAGGGTTTATATACACAGCTCAATGTGCATGTATAGTCTAGATAAAATAGGCTTTATCTGTTTGATGTTTATCTCATATTAATCGTGTAAGTGCTAAGTCTTAAAAAATGCATTTTTTGCAATTCTAGTTTCAATCCCTTGTTCTGCAGTCATGGAAATAAATTTAAAAAACTATTGAATAATAAGTCTCTATAGGACTCAATAAATTTGTAATGTCTTTTGTCTGTTGAACAGACTTAAATGGGCTCTATCGCATAAGGTGTGCTCTCTGTGCAACGCCAGGCTATATACAGTTCCCTATGAAAACCTTTGCACACAAGCTTGGACTATTCAGAGTGGTTTGCCTCGGTCACCTAGTCCAGAAGGCAAAGGGAAATATGGTTTGGTGTTCAGGTCGTGTCTCTGCTCATGTAACACGGCCGAAAGGAATGAAAAACGGCTTTGCAGAAAAAGTGCCCGTAAAAGAAAAAAAAAGGTGCAATCTTTTATTGACCTGCAACTTCCTGTTGAGTCAGTCATGAATATCTGCGTGTGTCCAGCCAGTAACCCTTCTGACTGCCAGCACAGTTTGGCCTCCCACGCGGTTCTTGATGACTGATTACTTCTAATTGATTGTTTTACAATCACACATGGCCTTTCCCTGGACAAACACGGGACAGCCACCTCCTGAATGTAAAGTAGCCGTATCTTGGCAACCAGAGCCGAAGCGAAGCCAGCCGTTCCCATGTCTTTTCTCTCCTGAATTTCTGAAATGCTGAAATGCAATAAGTGTAAAATCCGCAGTTAATCACCGAAGCTCCGTGCTGGACTGTCGTTCGGTTTTTAGTCAACGTCGGATGAGAGCCCAGTGCGGAGCAGTAATATAAAGCCCTCCTCAAACATGGATCCGTGACATCCCATTAACCTTGACATAGGAAGCGATCTAGAATGTTCTTTGACAGGTTAATACACTTAATACTTCTGCTTAATCCCCCAGAGATTCTGGGAGGTGTGTGTGGGTTTCCCCTTAAGTCTGGTCAGATTATCGGCTGCTTGGTTATTCCTGATGGCAGCTTCTTCCCACAGATTCATGTAGAGGCAAATGTGACCCGTGCTTTACGGAAAAGTGGATGTTTGTGCCGCTCACGCTTTTTCTGTTACTGATTGTGTTATTGATTGTTTAGCTAGTGAAAAAGTAACTTTGGTTAGGGTTTCATGCATTTGTGCTTGCAGATTGTCTGCTTCTGTTGTGTTTTTTTTTCTGATCGCCATGTTGGCTGTGCTGTTGATTTGAATCCATCAGAGCCATCAATTTTTTATCATCTATTAAATAAAATGCTTTTGGCCCTGTATGTGTGTCCCATGTCAAATCTGATTGGTCACTGGTGATGCATAAAAAATACACCCCTTTTAACGTTCATCACTGCAATCATCTCTTGGAGTGATGCAGTGCTTTAGCCAACCAAGATACCTGTGTAAATTTCAGCCAGAATGACAATAAAGCTTAATATTTTTGTGAACTGCTTTTTTGACATTTGTTAAATGGTTGAGAGCTGCAGTTTCCCTCGTTTTGTTTTTGGCAGACTTTATCTATGAAGGTAATTTCCTTGCTTTTGTTTTTTTATTGGCTAATCCAGCATTCAGCATCGCTACTGGACTCCGTTTTTCCTTAAATTAATTACGTCTTTTCATTATTCCAGACGAGCAGCATCTCACAGGTGCCTGACTAACCCCTCTGAGATAGATGAGATCTGTCATACGCCAGCCGGCTGCCTGCAACCCTTTGTCCTCTCCTGTCTCTTAATGAATTACTGTTCGTCAATCCGTCAGAAATATTGATTAAGTGAGGAATCAACAGGTGTTATAGATACGGTTTGGCTGAAAGTCCCCATCAATGGATACGGAGGGTATTAGCCAGATAACTTGTCGGAGGACTTAATGGAGGACATTAATTTAGGGGTTAATGAATGACTTGGATACTCTGTTGTATCACTTGGCTAAGAGTGTGTATGTGTGTCTGTGTGTGTGTGTGTTTGTTTATCTGGGGAGATAAGAATGTTTTACTGGGTGGCTCTATCCCAGTAGAAAGGTATTTAATCTCAGTGTTCACTGTAATTTCACCTTCACATTTATCTTCTGTGTATGTAACAGACAGATAAACTTTATTGCACGTCATGCCCCCCCCAGTGCCAGTCATTCATATGCACTTTTTTTTTTAAAGATCGCTGTGCCTTACAAGCAGTTACCAAGCAGTGGGGCCTCTGGGAGCTGACCAGTAACCAGTAACAATGGTTGCCAGGCACTCTTTGTTTTCCCAGTTACAGCATGGTGGCACAGAGACTCCTGTTCCCAGAGGTGTTGGGTTTCTCCCACCTCACCTGAAGAAGCCTGCAGGCCTGCGGACGGGCGGGGAAGCCTGGGACAGCAACTGTATCCATGAGAGGGAATTCCATGCACGCAAGCACAGGGAATGCGCTCTCAGATACAGGGTGTCCAGTTCTCATGATATGCATTAAATGCAGTTGCATGGATATGTGAAGCATTACACTTGCATTTTGAAAAGTCAAAATCTGACACTCAAAGTGACGTTTAACAACAGCAGTAGTAAGTAGCCAATGTATCTGGTGGGGGGGGGGGGGCAGGATTATTCCATTTGAACTTGGAAGTCAGAATTTCTGAGTTCCTATTAGAAAATTTCAATGCCCCCTAAAGTTCCGACTCAGAAAGTCAAAGGAACCTCTTCAACCCAGGTATTTTTATAAATGCTGCACCGTAATGGATATTTATTTTGTTACGCTTTGTATTTTTTAGACAATCTTCATATTGCACGGGTCCCAGGCTTTGGTAAATGACTGTCTGACTTGTCAGTTAACTCGGGTGTGACGTCATTCCCAGCTCTGACTTCCGATCTGTCGGGACAGTGGAACGCAGCATATCACTGGATGTGTGCTCATGTCTGTCTGCACTGGGAGCGGCTGCTTCGTCACCAGTGCTCTCCTGCTCTCCTCCCACCTTCAGAGTGCCTGGATGTCACCCCCGACCTCT
>JAODJU010000025.1:11541633-11571393 GCA_026776725.1 Gnathonemus echidnorhynchus
CACCCCCCCGCTGCACCACCTCCGCTGCATCCTCAGTGCAGACTGCTTCCTGTCTTCAGGTGGAGACCAGACGGAAAGCTCTTCTTCCAGCCCTGAAAAGTTTCACCTTCTTGTTCCGAGTTTGGGTTACCTGAGTGAATAATAATGGTGACTAAATAGAATGCAGTCTCTTTGTCATTGTACATGTACACGCAGTCCTCAGGCTGTGGACGCGATCTGTGCCGAGTGTGTATTTAGGTCAAGTTTCTAGGTAAGTCGCAACAAAAATGATACATAATAATAATACTAGTAACTACATATGGTACTGTACTGTACCTTGAGCCAATGGACTGCTGAAGCCGTGCGATGTTTTCACAAGCGTCACAAAGTAGTGAGTCCCTTCATTATAACAAACCATTGTATTTAATTCAAATTTTTGCTATAATAGGCTTAATGACAGTCCGTTCGTATGTACGAGTTGTCCGTAAGTCGGTCCTGGGGACTGCCTATATAACGAAAAAATCTGTGCTTTTTCTATCAGTGCTACTTGTTATAAGACAAACAAAACAATCCGTACATTATAGATATACAGCATGTAGCTGAATAGTGATCTAATGTGGACCTTGGTGTCCCACCTCTAATCCAACGTCTGTCCCCGTGACACTTCTGTCATCTCATACAGACACGCCTCTGCTATGTCTTCCATCTCAAACCAGCAACACGACGAACTCCGATCCATTGCATGCAAAACACTAATTCATCTCAGAAATGCATTTATGTCGTGGAGTCTGGTTTCCTTGCGTGAGCTTTTGTGCACGTTGCCCTTCCCCTTATTCTCTGCCCCTTCTGGGGGCAGTTAGCTATACCCGTTTTTCCTGTTTCTGCAACGGCTGGAGCACGGAGAGTCTTTGCCTAAGAGCACGTGGAGAGAGGGAACTGATGAAAAGCGCGAGTCGGGGCAGAGTCTGTCAGACCTGTCGCTCGAAATGGTGCCCAAAGACATTTGCATCACTTTTACATAATGACTGAACAATGGCCTGTGTTCGAATATCCACCCTGGGGTTATCCAGCGAAAAGAAAACGAGATTATATCATAGATGGTTATTCCAGGAGACTGATAAATTTGACGACGACTGTTCAGACACTGAAGTGTCTTCCTGGAAAACTTACTTAGCTGTGCTGATAGGAATGGATGATGTAAACACCGTCACACGCCGTAGCTTCTCTGTACCCTGGTGAAGACATCTTCATTCAAACAGGTTCTCTGTTTTGTGTCAGTACTCATCTACCCATTAAATGACTCCAGGTCCTCGGATGAAAAGTTATTGCTAAGCTGGATCGATTCCTTGTTTCCAGTGTGAGCAAAAAGAGGAGTTTATCGAGAAGATCAAGTCGCTGGAGATCGAAACACAGGCTGCCATTGTCACACACATACAGGAGGTGAGGCCGTGATTGTGTCACCGCGAGTTAGTGCCTTTCTGGGAGCGTATGAATGAGGATATTGTGTGACTGTTTACAGAGTGACAAATCATGGTTTCAGGGTCTCTGTGTACTGGCCCCATTGCATTAATCCCTGAGAAGAATGTCTTAACTTTCATACCATTTTGAACCTGTCATTGTATACGAAGAAACAATGTTGAGCGTGGGATTAGGGCTGGGCATCGGTTATCGACGACGCCACCGAACCGACTCCCTCTGTCTCGGAAAGGTGACCCACAACCAGGAGAACGTGCTGGACATGCAGTGGATGGAACTGGCAGAGCTGCCGGCCCAGGAGATGGACATGCTGTCCCGGGGCATGGCGTCTCACCTGCGCAAGCTCATTGACGAGCGGGACGATTTCGCAGAGGTGACCCCCCTGCCAGAGCATAATAACCTCAAAGTGGAGCCCCCCCCCCCCCCAAAGCTCAACAACACCGTGTTCAGACTGCCTTATGTGACACATGAACCAGAGGCACCCCAGTAATCTCTATCAGCAGGGCTGGCCCAAGGCGTTGGGGACCTAAGCGGCCACCAGGGGGCCTGTCCGTCTGATCAGGAAAGGCTTGACTGGACCCTGGCTTTCGGCTAATCTAGCTGGTGGTTTAAACGGACCACACTAGCTTTAGCGTGAAATATAGTTAACACCTCTATTCAATTCCCTCTGTTCTCGATACTCAATTGCTGGTAGCCATATGATGGCTTTCAGGACTAAACTGCATGTCTTTAGCTTACAGTGTCGTTTCCACACGAACTGAATGAGCTCATGCAGCTCATCAAATTGACAAGCATATAGGACTGAGACCGCAGCCATTGCAGATGTCAGGGACAGACGCTGCTGTTGGCTGAGCCGCTCTTGTGCTGCTCGCTGCCTCTCCCCAGGTGATCGTGGAGCTGACCCAGGAGAGGGACTACCTACAGTCCCAGCAGATATCCGGCGGCTTCCGGAACTCGAACCCGGAGCATCCGGCGGTGCCGCTCAGCAAGGAGGACAGGCAGCACTTGGCTGTGGAGCTGGCGGACAGCAAGGCCAGGCTGCGACGCTCCCGGCAGGAGCTGTGAGTGCCGGCAGGTTAACGGGCGCCGGGAAAACATTCTCCGCTGATTCGTGGTGCTATGTGGTGCTCATATGATTCATACATGTGTAGCTGAAATTGCCACAGTCTTGCATGCAGTGGGGGTGGTGTGAGGTTTAGTGGGTTAGGAGGCTGGGCCTGTGATCAGAGATTGCAAGTTCGAATCCCAGGCTTAGTCGAGTCCTGGCGCTGCTGGGTGCCTGAGCAAGGCCCTTAGCCCCTAATTGCTCCAGGGACCGGCTGAGCCTGATTTTTTTAAGTGACTTTGGATAAAAGCTTCTGATGAATAAAATGTACATGTAGTTTTTCATGGGAAGCAACTATTTGCAACAACATTGATAGTGGTCTCTCTTAATTGAAAGCATCTGTGAAATCGGAACGTAATTTCCATCATTTTCCGGCTGAGTTCCGTATGTGGAGGCTGGATGGGATTAATATTCAACAGCGTGCCGGCTGTGTGTGGCGTGTTGCCGGGAGACAGTGTCTCCTGGCGCCGGCTGTCACACGTGGCCCTTTGTCTGGCCTGCCCAGGTGACAGCCTGCAATGGCACATTCACTGGCGTCCCCTGACTGAAGGGCCAGCAGCAGGAGAGCTAGTGAAGAAGCACCTGAGAGGGAGGCTTGGGCTCGAACCCGCTCCTGCATTTCTATAGCAGCAAATCGGGGGCAGATGGGGCGTAGCTGCCCCCCACCCCGCATGCCCCCACCCCGCATGCCCCCTGCGCCTGTCTCGTTAGTGCGGTGAGGGGTGACCCGCCGAGTCAAACGTCTGCTGTCCCGACTGCAGGGAGGAAAAGACGGAGCAGCTGATTGACGCCAAGAGCGAGATCGAGAGGCTGGACATGGAGATCCAAAAACTCAAGCAAGAGGTTAGTTTAGGTAGAAATGGGGCGGGGGTTGGGTGGGGGTGGGCAGCAGTCACATAAACAGTAAAATGCACCCTACAGTCACATGATTCCCAGGAAGGCAGAAGCTTCTTGGACCTCGAGTTGTCATGATAGAGGTGTCAGAAAGCCTTGACCATTACAGCCTCTCCCCAGGTTACGATGGGGGTTACGTTCTAATAAACCTGTCGTAAGACGAAAATATCATAAGGTGAAATAACCTATCGTAAGACGAAAATACAGTACCTACCAAAACAAACATCATAGCCTAGCCTAGAGCCTACCTTAAACATGCTTAGAACACTTAAATTAGCCTACAGTTGGGCAAAATCAGGAACACAAAGCCTAATTTATGATGGAGTGTTGAATATGTCATGTAATTAATTGAATAATGTACTGAACGTGAAAGACATTTACTCATCGTAAAGTTGAAATATCGTAACACAGACCATCGTAACCCAGGGAGCGTCTGTACTCTGTTAGCATTAGCGTTAGATGTGTTCTCCCGCGGGCAGAACACACAGCTGGTGCTGGAGGCACGGTCCGCCCGGGTGTATCGGGACGAGCTGGACGCGCTGCGGGAGCGAGCGTCCCGTGTGGACCGGCTGGAGACTGAGCTGACCCGCTGCAAGGAGAAGCTGCACGACGTCCACTTCTACAAGACCCGCGTGGAGGTGAGACCGGCATCCCAGTAGGCAGTGGGGCATGGACTCAGCCAATCAGCCCGGATGCCAGATGTTATGTAACAAAACTCCAGTTCAGCGCTCTGCAGACTGCACTGTCTGTGGTTTCAATAATCCATTAAGCTACTTGCAAGACTTATTTCATTGGCCCAACAGGGTAGGATGCTGTGTCTGTGATTGGAAGGTTGCTGGTTCAAATCCCATGGTTGGCAGAGTGATGTCACCGTTGGCCCCTGAGCCAACTCAGTTGCTCCTGGCCCTAATTTCTCAGTTGGGTAAAAGCATCTGTGAAATAAATGTGGCATCCAGTGTGAAGCTGCAGGCTCTGGGTGTGTGATGTTAATGTGCCTTTCGTGCCTAGAGGTCTGGCTGTCGCTCTAAGGCAGTGTTTCCCAATCCGGTCCTCGAGGACCCGCGGACAGTCCGTGTTTTCGTTCCCTCCCCGGAAGCTGGGAGGGAGCATTAATGTGGACCATCTGACAGGGAGCACGGAGGGAACAAAAACATGGACCGACTGAGTCCGGACCGGATTGGGAAACACTGCTTTAAAATGTCGCCATGGTGAACATGCAGGAACTGCGGGAGGACAACCTGACTCTGCTGGAGACCAAGGCCATGCTGGAGGAGCAGCTGGTGGGGGCCCGGGGCCGCTGTGACAGGCTTCACGAGCTGGAGAAGGAGAACCTGCATCTGCGCTCCAAGCTGCACGACGTGGAGATGGTGAGGGGCACGACCGCGCGCCTCCCAGACCGCTGCTCCTCCCCCGGGACTCTCATTTGGTCTTGACATCTGAGCCCCCCCCCGCACCCATTCGCCTCACTCAGGACCGTGACGCGGACAAGAAGCGCATCGAGGAGCTGGTGGAGGAGAACATGGCACTGGAGATCTCGCAGAAGCAGAGCATGAACGAGTCGGCCCACCTGGGCTGGGAGCTGGAGCAGCTGGCCAAGAACAGCGAAGCCAGTGAGAGTCAGTGTCCAGCCACTGCACACCCTGCCAAGACGAGACGCTTCGCTGACGCTTATAAGCTGTCAATAAAGTTTTATGAATTGAATATTAACTCTGATAAGCCTCTCTGTAACCCTCTCTGTCACATGAGTGGGGTATGGGACTCTTTACCTCTGATCAGAAGGTCACCAGTTCAGATCCCAGGGTTCGGCAGTGCAGTATCACTGTCGGGCCCCTGAGCAAGGCCCTTAGTCCCCCAAATGTTCTAGCAGCTGTCTGATCCTGCTTTTTCAATTCTATGTCGCTTTGGATAAAGCTAGATAAAATATAAATGTTTCTGATGGAGAGAACTTACAGAAATACTGTGCATGCAGTAGTGATACATTCGTCTCGGGTCATACCTGCGAAGGACATGACTAAACGTGAACCAGACAGGCACGGCAGTGTTCAGGCCTTGTTATAACTGGTCTGGTTGTGTATGCAGCCTCATTCCAGGCTGTTTTCGCCGCCTTTCAGTCAGCATTTCCGGCATTATTTTAACCCTTAAATCTCTGCCTTCAGTTTGCTGGCAGCCTGATTTGCTTTTCATTCCCTAATGGGAGAGAGTCAGCAGATCCCACCTCAGCGTCTTGTAGCCCTGATACATCAACAGAAATATAGCTTAGCACAGTTAGCGTCAAACAGCAGCATCAGGTGAATTTTCAATACAGCTGCCTACTCTGATTTGGCCCTTAAAGGAGAAATAGACAAAACCTGTTTGCCCAAAACCGGAGCCAAGAGCCAAGACTCATTGCACCAAACATAATATGGACAGATTGGTCATTAGCCAAGAATGAACCTTCAGCCTGGATATCTGAAGCAGCAATTTCAGTATAGGGAAGCCAGTCCCAGCTAGTGAATGACTCAGCTCCGGTATATGAGTATAAAATACTCTGTAGTTGCATATTAAACACTGGATGTCTGGTGCTGTATGTACTATAGTAAGAATACTTCCTGTTGGATCAAAGCGAGGGTGTGACCAGCAGATATAAAGCTGATTGGACAGTATTTAGCAATGCCAGACCAAAGTCCCAGCTGATTGGGTAGATGCACGGGTCCACATGCAGTACCAGTCAAAAGTTTTCCACACCACTGGTTTTTATTACTTGTCCACTTATTTCAAAAACTGCAGATTGTTTTTTTATTCCTGTTAATCACTGGAAAGTTGAGTGAACAACTGTGAATGAAAATACAAGTCAAATAAAACAAGTTTTCATTTAGAAGATGGAAAGAGTATGTAACCATGCATGTCCGACATCCTATTAACTGGCTGTGTTATTAACTAGTACAGTCAAATTCCTTAGGCTGTCCTTTAACTTTAAATGCACTAGTTAACTGTTTCATCCCATGAAACAGAGCAGTATGTAATGTTCCTTAACTTTTGACTGGTAGCGTACAGACACAGACACTTGGAACGATTCTGTTTCCGCCAACAGCCCACAAATCGTTCGTGCTCGAGCTGAATGAGTCCGTGTCCAGCCGCTTGCTGAAGCTGGAGAAGGAGAACCAGAGCCTCCAGAGCACCATCCAGGAGCTGAGGGAGGCCTCAGTGTCTCTGGAGGACGGCCGCCTGCGTGCCCAGGAGCTGGAGAAGGAGAACCAGGGTCTCAGCAAGAAGGTACTGGGGCTTCCTAAGAGGAGGCAGCAGAGTCATCAGTGGAACTCCTGCAAGTTCATGAACATGCCAGCGATGTTGTTTGTCGTGTGGTTTCTTATTCGCTTTGCATTTTCTTCAGCTGGAGAGGCTGCAGACGCTGCTGGACCAGGAGAAGCAGGCCACCAAAGATGTGGAGCAGTTAGGAGATGAGCTGCGCAAGGACAAGCAGAGGCTGCAGAAGACGCTGGAGACGGTGCAGGCTGACAGGGACAGACAGGTGCATGAGCACGGTCACGGTCATGGTCACGGTCACGGTCATGCGCCTTCTCACAGTGGTGCTGAAGGTACAGTACCAGTCAAAAGTCTGGGCACACCAGCTATAAATGGTAGGTGTGTCCAGGCTTTTGACCGATACTTGACAGTTTTGAATGGAAGGCTCTTGAGTCATTGTAGGTTATTTGGTGGCAAGAGGAATGTTTGGAGCTTATGATGGTTTTACTATTTAAATGCGCATTTGATAAAAAATTTTACAACAGAAGGTCCCTCAAGTTAAATGGATGTGATGTCCCAAATTAATGGCTGTATCTGTGTGCTTGTTGCCCGCTGAATGTTATATGGATGTTAAAGCCTGTGTCTGGGCGTCAGATCTTGGAGCTGGAGCAGGAGAAGGAGCATCTGAGCCAGGCAGTGGCCTCCCTCCGCAAGCGAGCCCAGGCCGACAGCGAGGCCCGTGTGCGGGAGGTGGAGAAAGAGAACCGTATCCTTCACCAGACCATCTCTGACACGGGCGGCAAGCTCACCCGCCTGGAGGTGGAGAAGAGGCAGGCCGTGAAGGAGCTGGACCAGCTTCGCGAGCAAGCTGAACTGGCCGCGGACCTGGAGATGGAGGTGGCCCGTCTGGAGCGCAGCCGCGAGCAGCTGCAGAAGCAGGCAGCCGCCTTGCAGATCACCTGCGACAAGGCTGAGGCCCTGGGGCAGGAGAACGCCGCCCTGGAGCAGGACAACCGCAGGCTGAAGAAGCTGGCCGACGCGGCCAGGAACTCGGCGCTGCGTCTAGAGGCGCTGGAGAAGGACCATCGGCAGCAGGCCGAGGAGAACCTGGACCTGCGGCGCAAGCTGGAGGCGCTGAAGGCGGCCGACGTGAAGCTGTCGCAGGTCCAGCAGGAGAACGCGGAGCTGGAGCGCGAGCGGGAGCAGCTGAGCCGCGACGTCGACGACCTCCGGGCCCTGGGGAAGAAGGCCGAGCGCCTGGAGCTCAGCTGCCAGAGCCTGAGCTCGGAGAAGCAGCGGCTGCAGAGATCACTGGACGACGGCGCTTCCAAGGCCCAGAGGCTGGAGAGGGAGCTGAGCGAGGCGGAGGTGGAGAGCCAGCAGCTGCGTAGAGAGCTGGAGGATCTGCGAGCCGCTGGCAGGCGTCTGGAGGGCCTGGAGGCGGAGAGACGGCGGGCAGACCAGGAGCTGGTGCAGGCGGAGAAGGAGCGCAAGCAGCTGGAGAAAGAGGCTCGGAGGCTCCGGCAGCAGCTGGAGGTGAAGGAGGCTGCGCTGGACGAGAGCAGTCTGCGTCTGGCCAGCCTGGAGAAGGGGAGCAGCGCCCTGGACAGGGAGCTGAACCGTCTGAAGGAGACTGCCGGCAGGGTGAAGGAGCTGGAGTGGGAGAACAAGGAGCTACAGAAACAGGCCACCATCGACAAGCGGACCTTGGCCACTCTTAGGGAGGTAAAGCGTCAAAGGGCCGCGGGGGCAGCTGTGGGAGGGGCAGGTCACGTGACGGCAGGTCACGTGACTGCAGGTGTGGCTGTGCTTACTTCAGGATCTGGTGAACGAAAAGCTGAAGGTCCAGCAGCAGTGGAATGAGCTGGAAGCCCTGAATCAGGAGCTAGAGAAGATCGGGCTGAACCGGGAGAAGCTCCTGCAGGAGGAGCACAGCTCCGAGGACAGGTATGGGCGTCACGCGTCCAGTCTAAATGCAGTTCACATGTAGACAGTTTAGAATGTAATCCTCCACACATCCACCCAATCAGGAATGGTGCATTAATCTAATCTACCTGGGAGTGAGCCCCCATTTTTCCCCATTGGGACGTCCCAGACAAATGCATTCTTGAATGTTTCCCAAATGAGATGCCTAAACATGAACAGTCTTTTAAAACCTCGCTCTTGTCATGTTGGCAGTGATTACTATTTCTTGTGGAAGATTGCTGTTACTGATATACTCTGCCAAGTTGTGAGATGGCGAGAGTGCACTTTAAGCCAGTACCACATGAATATTTTGGCGTGTTCAGACTAATTGTTAAACTTGAATTGCCTTTTGCTGAAGAGGGTTTTCATTATACATCTGTCTGGTCGCTTTCTGCACGCTGCCTGCCGATGATTATCTGGCAGTTGTGGGTGAGTTGATTCTAAGTTCCTGTCCAGTCGTATTCCGTTTGATGCTGTAGTATGTCCTTATTAAGGGCATCATGCCAGTGTGCGTGTGTGTGGGGGGGCTTTTCTGGCTCATTTCAGAGAACATTAAATTGTGAATTTAAATGATTGCGCCGCTTTTCACTTTTCACTGATGGTTAGGGAGAATGCCGCCCGCCTATATAAACACGGTAAATGGCTGAGAGCATCAGCACTTAGTGTCTGCTGCCAAGACGGGAGCGAGCGTTCAAACTGAACGGCAGGTCAGGCTTGGCTTTGGATTTCTCTAGAATCCTGAAGCATCTGTAAAAGCAGTAGATGAGAATGCGCTGAGAAAATAGCTGCAGTTTCTGTCGGCTGCATCCTCAGGTACGCGGAGCGTTTGAAAAATCAGCTCCTGTCATAATTGCCATAATTGTTATAATTGTCAGCCACTGGACGTGACTGGCAGATTAACATCACTGTTATATTCTGTGCAGCTGATGCAGCTAAACAAAAAAAAAAGAATCTGTTCCCTGTATAAATGTGAATTACCAAGAAATATGTTGTGCCTAAAGTATTTGTTAAGTAAATAGTATGACTTTTTGCCTCGCTTTGGACGTCCAGTCTGTTTTGTCAGCAAGGGCAATAATCACTGCAGTATGGAAGGAAGGTTTATCTAGAAAATCCAATGAGCTTGGAGTTAGAAATAAAGCACGTTCCCTATTCAGCTTTTTGTGGATTACAGCATGGTCATAAAATATTCAGAGACTTATTTCAGTTGTTGACATCACTGTGTCAAAAATTAGATTCAGGTCTTCACTGAAATGTATTTAAAAATAAACAGAAGAAAATAGCATTTTGTAAGTATTTTGGTTGTTTCGGTATAATAAGTTACTGATGTAGGGTATAATTAGACGATGGATTCAGACTCTGATCCGTTTTAGAACATCCATGTGGTGAGCGGGAATGTTCAGACCTTCAGCACAAGGTTTTTATCTCCGCATCACGCCATCATTAAAGTGGGCAGGCATATTGTGCGTAATTCGGGAATCTTACGAGCTGAGTTAGCGTTTTTATTGCAGCGGCTGCTCACGTCTGGGAGTGGATGATTACAGGGAGGGCCTGTTTTATACTGGTTTTTTCTTACATTTTGCTGGCATGGCCCCCAGGTGGCACTCAAAAAACAGCTGAATTCGGCTCTCTCTCAACTCTTAATGGAAGTATTGATTTTTTTGTGATGTTTAATTTTATTGCCGCTAACAAGTTCCCTTTACTTTAGTGAGAACTCGACACAAGGCAAGACTGTCTTTCTAACAGTCTAGATAATATCTGAAGCACCCATATCAGTTTGGGGCAACCAAGCCCAGCTAGTGAATGATTCAACTCTTATATACAAGTATAAAATACTCAGCAATTGTATATTAAACATATGCTCTGTGGTGGTACAGTATATGTGCACATTCCTGGTGGATCACAGCATGGTTGTGGCCAGCATGGTGTTCCATTCCTTCAAGCAGACTATGTCTTGTGCATTTAGGCTCCTTGTGACTTTGGTTCCCTCCGTCCCACAGCAAATACAAGATCCTTGAGACGAAGATTGAGTCAACACTGAAGAAGACCTTGGAGATCCGTGAGGAGAAGATCCAGGCTCTGGAGTCGCGTCTGGAGGAGTCAGGAAACTTGAATCAGCAGCTACGTATGGAGCTTATGACTGTGAGTGAGAGGGTCCTGAACTCCCACCAGACTCCTCCCCCCACACACACGTAACTGATGCTTATGAGAGTTTTACTTACACAAAAATGTTATGAGGGCAGAACAGAAATCATTTTGGGTTCAGCCCTCAGAACATTTTTGTGTAAGTAAAACTCCCAGGAGTGTGAAGGAAATGACTCTCGTATAGTGTCTGTGAGTTATGTAAGTTAGTGTCTGTGAGTTATGTGAGTTAGTGTCTGTGAGTTATGTAAGTTAGTGTCTGTGAGTTATGTGAGTTAGTGTCTGTGAGGTATGTCACAAGTAAGGCTGAGGCCAACAAGGAGGGACAGGAGATGGAGTTGAGGGGGAAAATCCCTGGAAGAGCAGCGTCTGTTTAGGAGCACTGGGGAGGAAATGGGGAGGCTGAGGAGGGAGGCTGGCTTTAATCTTGAGCCAGACGCGGCTCACGGCTCGCTGGGGGTTCAGGCAGCAGGTGACAGTGATCTCTGGGAGGTTATCCTCCGCACTGTCTATGGTCAGAGAGAAGCACAAGCAGGTAACTCATCAATCATACTCTATTTCTTCCTACTCAAGACGTGGGTTTTGAACTGTGCCAGAGGAGGCCATTCTATCCTCCTCTCTGTGGTGACTGGCATGCTGTTGGCAGGCCTCACGGGCAGTTCCACAGCCCTCCGTGGGAATATCACAGGTCTTGACTGGTGGTCGCTGGGGGTTGGCAGATCCCTGCGCTCTGTCATTCTGTCATTCACTTCCCATTGTCCTCACACCAGGGGGTAGTGTTTCGCAATGTGGGTTTTTTCAAGCCTTTCCTTCTCTCACGTATCTCCTCCGTGTTCTGGCTGGCAGGTGAAGAGGAACCTGGAGGCCCTAAAGCAGAGGCAGGAGGAGGAGGAGGTCCACTCCCAGGCTGCAGACCGGGCACAGGAGGCGCCCGGCCAGGAGAAATGGAGCACCGAGCAGTGGGAGACCACAGCGCAGCTTCTCAGACTCAAAGACAGACTCATCGACATTGAGAAGAACGTGAGTGCAGCATGAGAGCGAGAACCCAGCAGGCTAGAACAGCGACTCTCAATCCGTGGGTCGTGACCCAAATTTGGGTTGCGGCAAGTTCTGAAAGGGTCGCGAGGCAGAGTTGGAAATATAAGCATTTTAACACAAGCAAGTTCCTATTCTGATCCACGATCAGATTTCCCAGCCCCAAACTTAGAATTCACCTATATAAACAGGTCTTGAATCTGCAAAAGCTTAGCGAACACTCAACCAATCCAAGAAGCCAAACCACAGATGCTTAATTTAAAATTCACTGGCCCAATCAGATTTGTGCGATAGGCATTGACTGGCTTAAATTGCAGAGTGCACTGCTCGCTTGATCATAATGTTCATTTAAACCTGTACTTGATATAGGGTCGCGACTGAGCTGGCATGGTGAAAATTGGGTCACAGGGCAAAAAAAGGTTGAGAACCTTTGGGTGAGGAATACCTTTGGAAGCCTATATAGAAATGCCTGGTATTTTATTTATAGTGTTCTATATTTATATATAGTCTTCTCCTTTAGTAGACATTTCTAACATTAATGAACATTATTGTCCTATAGACACTAGCTTCAGGAAAACTGAAGACCTATTATATAATAAGAGAGCTCTTTATGTATACACAGGGAGGTCATTTGTGGGGCGATGTACGGTCCAGTGGGTTAGGACACTGTGCTTGTGATTGGAAAGTTGCTGGTTCAAAGTTTTAGTTCTGTAGAGTGATTCCAACATTGGGTCCCTTAACTGGTTCAGGGACTGTCTGACCCCGCCTTCACAAAAAAAAAAAATATGTATAAAAGCAACTCCTAAAATAAATGGATGTGAGTTTCATAGTAAAAAATAAACTCAAATTTAGTTATAGTAGTAAGTAATCAAAGCCATATGCAGAGGTGGAAATTTCAGGTCCAGAAAATAAAAATCCAGTCCATGATTTTGTTTCAACGAACTACCTGAGCTCCGGAGTCAGAGAGGACTTAGCTGGTTGGTTGAAACAAAATAATGGTCTGGATTTTTACTTTCTGGATCTGAAATTTCCACCTCTGGGCCAAACGTCATCTGCAAAGATTAATGTAAGATCTAATGCTGCATGAGGTAGAATGGAGTACAAATGAAGCACATGTCTCACTTCACTGTGCATCTACTGTCTGCACATTACCCAGAATGCCACACTGCTGACAGAGAAGCAGCTGTTGAAGGACCAGCTCAGGCAGCTGGACTCGCAGAACACGCAGCTGAATGCGCAGCTCCTGGGTCTGCAGAGGCAGTCGGCCTCGCAGCAAGAGCACAGCACGGCTCTGCATACGCAGATGGCTCAGCTGCAGGTCGGTCCCTCGCTCCCCCCTCCCCCACTGGCACCTATTCTTCATTTTTAATTTTACCAGCTTAACCTTGGGGGTGGAAATATAGTCCTTATCAGCTCTTGTCTTTCAGAATACACTTTTAATTAGCACCTGATTTACACCTGAAATGAGCTGCACCTTGTGGTTCGTTAGTCCTGAAGACGCTGAGCCCAAGGGGTTTCAAACCCCGAACCTCAAGGGCCGAGTTCAGCTGTTTTGTAGCACTTAGTTCTGGTTGAGAGGAAAAAAAGTTGCTTCTGCAAGGATTAGAAGGCAGACAGGATCTGCCCTGTCAAGTTCCCTATCAAACCTAAATTAAATACAAAGTGAGCTCTTTTGACTGGGTTCTCCTGCTCTTTGCGCCAGGTGGAGAAATCCACACTGAGCTCCCAGAGCGCCTCCCTGCTGGCGCAGAACACGGCGCTGCAGGGCCAGGTGCGGACACTAGAGGGCGAGCTGGAGGCCCTGCAGCGGCAGAGGGAGGAGATGAGGGTGGCCCACGAGGGCATCCTGCTGGACCACGAGCGCCTGCTGACCGTCCACGAGCATCAGGCCGCCGAATACGAGCAGCTCATTGGCCAGCACACGGCGCTGAAGAGCGCCCAGCGCGGGCTGGAGAGCAAGTGGGCATCCGCCATATTCACGTGGCATCTGAACACGGGCATGTGTATACACGATCTTTAGGGCAGAGAAGTGAAAGTCACACTGCAAGAGACTGGGGTCCTGCTCCAAAGGCAGTGGGATGTCACCTAGAGTGCATGAGGGCTGGTTTTACGCTGTAACTTCTACACCTTGGAGCTGCACCTTCACAGTAGGACAGTATTACTGTAGCATGTATGCCACAGTATTTTGGTGCACGTTAGTTTTTTGGGTTTACGGCAGCGTCTTGCCCAGCGGTCGTGGGGGGGAAGGTCCCCGCGATAAAATTTGCGGTTCAGCGAATTTTCTCACCAAGATTTCAAAATTCCGATATAGCGCTACTTTCGAAAATACTGTCAAAATCCCATATGTAGTGGTCTACTCTCTGGATGGAATGACGGTATGAAAAATTAGATACTGGCCAGGCTTACTGCAAGTACATCATCTATGGAAAGCAGAGGATGATAGGCAGGATGGTTTCATTTAGGTAGTTTTTTGCCTTTTGTTTTTAATAAAGAAGTGTTTAATTAGTTAGGAATTGAGGAGATTGAATGACAGTCAGCCCACTAAACAGCAGCTTGCGCATGTGCGGCTGTACAGCCCGTGGCCACACGGGGGCAGCAGAGCAGCAGGGTTACACAGTCAGTACAGTAAATAGTGTCCAGAGGTTTGCGGCTGCATTGAAGGAGAATCTAAAGCAGGACGATAGCTGGAGGGCAGAGTATCAAAGCATGGGAAGAAGAGTGATCCCATGATTACTGCACAGCGTAACCTAACCTCTCTCTCATAAGGTTTGCTTTTGTGGCTTTTGTTGTCAAACATACAGTCCACACCCTTGTTTTTCTTCACTGCCACAGAAAGCTGGCCTCCTGCCCTGCATATAATGACCCCTGGATAAATGATGAAAGCAATTAAGTGATATGCAGTTGGCTTTCTGAGAGTAATATCAGCTTCCTGTGCTTGTCAGGCGGCTCGTACGGCAAGGCGTGTGTTTCCGCCGCGCTTGGAAACGTGCAGAGCATGCTGCTTCACTTACTTATCGCGTCATGTGATCGCAGCCCACCACAGGCATGCGGCTGCTCCCCCCCACGGGGTCAGGACGCCGCTAGGGGTCGGGGGGTGACGGGCCACCACAACCCACCTTACGACATGCGACTCGGTGACCCTGGACGGGGGGCGGGACCAGGGCGGTCGTTCCTGCCGGCTTCTTCCAGACCTACAGGGTGCCTCCTGCCCCCGGATTGGGTGAAATCCCACGTTGCACGTGGCATCCTGTCCACTAGGGGGAGCACATTGTCGGGCTGCCATTGACTGGGGAGGCAGAGCATGACATCAGCAGAACAAGGCACAAAGCTTTTAGAGGGGGGAGCATCGGGTACAGCATGGGTTCTAAACCGGTTCTAGCCATAGAACCTACATTTTTCCTTGTCCGTTAAGTCGCAGCATAAATTTTAAAAATTTAAACTAAATTTATTTCACAAAAGTAGCGCAGTAATAGTACATATAACCGTGCATGAAGGCATTTTCTTTTTTAACCACTCTCTCCGCCACCGAATGACCGAATGGTCAGTGGATTGCGACCCACCAGTTGAGAAACGGAGCCATGCAGTGTTTCCTACTGAGCTTTTGTTTAAGTTTGGTTTATATCGGTTATTTATCCCCCCCCCCCCCCCCCACCATGCTGGCAGGTACGCCGTGCTGATGTCTCAGAAGTCCGCCATGGACGAGCTGGAGACCACAGTGCAGAAAGAGAGGGACAAACTTGAGGGGGAGATCAAGAAGAACTCCCTCATCCTGGCGGAGAACCAGGACCTGCGGGGGGAAATAGACAGGTGAGCACATCTGGATAGACTTATATAATGTGTGCCGGGGCCAAACAGATGCAGGGGAGACAAAAGTGCATTTTCATGGCCAAGACTCTGACCTCAGGAAGTGCAGAGGATGCCTGCTTTGGAGAGATGTATTGTAAACATGCATAACTATTTAAAACTGATCATTCATCTACCAGTGAGGTTTTTTTTTTTGTAATAGCATCCCCGTGTCGGAACGAGGATTGTTATGTTAGACGCTTTCCTACTGAAGTTCTCGCGGTCTCTGTATCTGTCAGAATTTCCATGTCAGTATACCGCTATAAAAACGACAGAGTGCTTTTTACGTTGAATTGCACAGATTGAATTTTCCAAGGCAGAAATACAGACACAAGCGAAAAAAATGTTTTCATTAATGCATTTAATGTTTCCATCTGCTCTGTTTTCACTCCATCTCTTCTCCCCGCACTTTTACATCACTTCCAGGCTGGAGCTGAAGCTCGTGGTCTGCCAGACAGCAAGCTTATTGCTGTAATACAGCCCAGTAGTCTGTGGTCAAATGAATTGTACTTACTGTAGAGTAGGGACTGAAAAAAGTGCAGGACTTTGGACAGAATGTGACAGAAGTTTTTGGTTCTTGAAAAAAGAGTTCCTGTGGTGGCAAAAGGGCCTGTTGTCACTGATATATCGGTTTTGTCTCCCTCTGCTGGTCACATGTTTCTATGATGCTGTATGGATGGAGACATGGATACTTATACAGAGATGGAAATTTCAGGTCGAGAAAATAAAAATCCAGATCAACCAGTTAAGTATAGGGAGTCACGGTCACAGAGTACTCAAATGGTTGGTTGAAACAAAATCTTGGTCTGGATTTTTATTTTCTGGACCTGAGCTGTCCACCTCTGTGCTTATTATTTATCTCTGCCCCCGTCACCTGCTGCAGGCTGCTGCAGGCGCATGAGCAGCTGGGAAAGGAATATGATGGGCTTCAGCTGCAGTCCAAGGATCTGAAAACGTCACTGAACAATGCACAGCTGGAGCTGAACCAGTGGCAGGCCAGATATGACCAGCTGAAAGAGAAACACCAGCACCTGGACATCTCCCACACCAAACTGGGCAACCACTGTGAGGTGTGAGCCGGAATGTTCATCACGGATCCTGCCTGCTTGGACTTACCTCCCAGGAAGTAAAATCGGGCCAAGTTCCTGTGGCAGGAATGTGACAGAAGTTCTTGGTTCTTGAAAAAAGTTCCTGTGGTGGAAAAATGGCCTCTTGTCACTGATCTCATATTGGTTTTGTCTCCATCTGCTGGTCACACCGCTTAAACATCCCCGTGTGGTTGTCATTGATAGCAATTACACTGCAGTTTAAGGAAGAAATGGCACTTAAATTGATAGCCCTCTGCTTTAATCTTGGCCTCTAGTTGCTGACTCGTCTGAAGGGCAACCTCGAGGAGGAGAACCACTACCTGCTGAGTCAGATCCAGATGCTGAGTCAGCAGAACCAGACTCTGTTGGAGCGGACCATGGAGAGCAAGGAGATGTACCACGAGGAACAGAAGCAGTATATGTGAGTGTGCGTACGTGTGCTCCGTCACGTAGTAGATACAACTTGGTATCTGAAATAATCCTTTATTGCCCATTTGCAGCTACATTGGAATGCTTCTTTTCGCATCTCCCGTCTTGCCCTCCTTTGAGACATACGCATACATATATACACAGTTTAAAGCAAAGCTTGGGGTATAAGCGCAGGATCTGGCATTTATCTGGTACCTCTGGAGCTTCTTAGGGGGGTTAGGGTTTCGCTTGTGGGCATGTGACGATTCTGCCAGGGACGGGATTCGAACTGGTGACCAGTGTTGGGGTAGTTACTCACAAAAGTAATCCATTACAGACAATTTCAGGTCCCGAAAGTACAGAACCAGACCAAGGTTTTGTTTCAACCGACCAGTTGAGTATAAAGAGTCAAAGTCACAGAGTCCTCATCTGGTTGGTTGAAACAAAACCTTGGTCTGGATCTGAACTTTAGGGACCTGTAATGGATTCCTTTTGTGAGTAACTGCCCCATCACTGCTGGTGACCTTCCGATCAGAGGCACAAAGACTTAACCCACAGATGCACCCTGCAGTTCCATGTTTGGTTTGTAATATATTCTTATTGTCTTTCAGTGACAAGTTAAATTCACTCAGGCGCCAGAAGGAGAAACTGGAAGAGAAGATTATGGATCAGTACAAGTTTTATGACCCCACACCCAAGAAGTATGAGGGCTTCTGTTCACCTGTATGTGGCGCCGTGTTTTGTGTCTGGACAGCATCCACCCGGATCTCTGTTGCAATTCCAGGCGGAACCAGTGGGTCGGCGCCAAAGCTCTGGCAAAACTGATCAAGCCGAAGAAGGAGAGTGAGCGCGAGCGGCTCCGCAGTGCCCCCGACCTGCCGCTCCCCGCTCCCCCTCCCCACGACCACTCTGATGGGCTGCCCCCTCTGCCACCACCCCCCCTGCCCCCGCGGCAGTCCCGCCGTAGTCTGGATAGCACGGCACCCCCCCCGGGCGGGGAAAAGAGCAGCCGCTCGCCCAGCCTGACGCCGACGCACACTAACAGAGGTATGGTGACACCATGCCCCTGTTAAATACTGCCCCCTTCAGGTTGCCCTCCTTCACATATAATAAAAGACCTACTGGGTGTGAAACAGGCTAATAGCCAAGAAAGTGGTTGAATCTCTAGTCACTTTATTGTGATTTTGCATTTACGTCACAAATTACGTCACACAGCAAACATTGACCTGTAAATTCTGGATTAAAAATTACACAACAATGACTCAGTGCAAGTAAACAATAGGTGCAAGAAATATAGATATAGACAGTAGACAGTGCAAAACAACATAGTGTGAAAACGCAGGTAGGTGAAAATTAAGACATCTGATGGCCTGGGGGAAAAAACTGTTTGCAGAGCCTGGTTATGACCACAAGGTGGCTCCACCATCAGCCCTGACTTCTATTTAGGGTTACAAGGTAAGGAGCAGCCAAGGTGGGGCATGGCACACCCGCGCACCGCCGACTCGCACACCCGCGCACCGCCGACTCGCGCACCGCCGACTCGCACACCCTCGCTCCGCAGACTCGCTCCGCCGACTAGACAGGTGACCTGATACGGTGCCGGTGACCAGAGTACATAGCCGTTGGAATCCTCTCAACGAGGGTTCAAACAGTCACTCTTTCTTAACGTCTGAATGCTGTGTACTGGTGTTATGTATTTTTGTTTTACTTATATTTATATTTGTTTTAAAAGTATATTTATTTGAGGATCATAATAATGTAATGCATTGAGCTACCGCTAAGTTTCGGTCCGTGCGTGTAACTACTTTGGTTCATTTCAGATATTATTTTCCTTAGATATAACTGTAGATGGCCAGAGCGTGAGGTCTAACAGCTAATTCCTTCCAAGACCATCATCAACTGTTTTCCACCTTCTCACTGTTCCGTCATAAAGGTCACCTTATTTTTTTGATGTCTGTTCTTTCAGTAGCTTCTTGTCTTCCTCTGCTCATCCTGCCTCCTGTCTCCTGTCCCCTTTTCTATAATAACCCCCCCCCCCTTCTATTCAGCACCCCTAGCAGCCATACAGTTATGCTTTCCGAGATCTAAGGTCCAGGAGAAGGTGAAGCCGCCGCGGGGTGGCCCAACGTGGAACCTTCTCTCTGCGCTCCTGCCATTCTGGGCCTCCTCACTTGGTGCACAGTCGTGTTGGATTCTGCCTTTATGCTCCCTGATCTCCATGGCCTTGCCTGTCAACCTCAATCTCCAGGCTTGCTCTCTCCTCCTCTGATGAACACACCTGACCAATCTGGCTCTCCTTCCTTGCATAAATTCCTCTCGGGTTCCTCAGTAATGCATTCAAATTCAGAAACACAATATTACACTGTTACTTCTCATGTTCTATGAGTACTTGAAAATGTCCAAAAGTTTGGCGCATGGTCACTCTGCCGGACACACCTAGAATTGAGCTTCCCTCTTCCCCCTGAAATAAATTCCTCTCAGGTTCCTCAATGACACACAGATGTACACATACATAAACATGCAGCCACGCTCTTTGCAGTCCTTCCTGTTCCGTAGATATGCAAAAAAAGACGACACCCAACACCACACAGTACGTTTCTCTGTGGTTTTTCAGTAACACTCATAAATGCATGAATACGTTACTGTGCATTTTCTTCTTCAACCTGCCACATATGTGCACCGCAATGCACACAAAGCCAAAGAGGTGAACAGTCACTCCTCGGTCGTGCGTACACTTGTGGCAGCTCACTCCAGTCCCTGGCCCTGATACCCGACTCAGAGGAGTATTCTAGCAATATCACTGCGCTATTAATCGTGACTCACTCAGAAATCAAACTAGCCCAGTACTATCTGCAGTATGTAGTTCTGCTTTTAAATCCACATTTTTCAGGTGCCACCCATGTGGAACCTCACATAGCCGCATTGGATTTGCGTAGAGCAGACACTGTGCTGTTTGAATCCATGTGCCGGATCAATGCGAATGTCAGAGTGCGCACACGCGATGATAATTCAGCCAATGAACGGCTTGCAGATTGAAATGTCACTGCAGTGAGTGAGCGATGCCGCTTTGGTGACCATAAATCCTGACTGTGTTTTGATTTCACCACTAGGCTACTAATGAATGCTAAACAGCAAACCTGCCCCGTCTCGCAGCAGGCTGGGTGGCTACATCAGTGTGTGTCAGTTGTGCAATACGCCTGCATGCTGCAGACCAACCCCCTCCCCTCCCAACAGTGTCTACACACTGCATTGTTACCACACAAAGAGAGACAACTCAGCGCTATGGCATCTCCATTCCCTGTAGTGCCTCTTCGTGTTTAATCCCATAGCTTGGAGGGGGGGCGGAGTCCCGTTGTCACTTGGAAGAGAAAAACACTCTTCTTGCCTTCTTTCATTTAAAAATGGCCCCGGAAACACTCTTCCTGTTGAAAGTATACGGTGGCTTTAAGCAGTTGGCAGCCTGCTTCAGTGTTTGTGGTTCTTTTGAGACGCCTGTCTGACAGCCCCAGCTTCCTCCGGCCTGCAGTCGCTTGCCTCATTTCACGGAGGCTGCAGGCCCCCAGAAATCTTTCCAAAGTTAGTATTTGTGATGTGTGTGGTGTCCGTGACAATAAGACTAACACTCGCCTGCAGTGTCTCTCGGTTGCTACCAGCTACAGTGTCAGCGAGAGTGTCACTGACGGACCGTACCATTACTTTCAGGCCAAGGGAGGGGCCAGCACCGCACTGCGGGGGGCAGTGGGGATGGTGGCCCTGAGGAGCTGCTTTTGAGGTGCACACACTCCCCCACCCGAAACAGCACCCCAGGACACACTTCCAGCTCCAGCAACAGGCTGGCACACAGGCCCAGAGGTACAGCCCATCTTTCACTAATAATCCAAAGTACACATCTAGTAAAATTAGTAGTAAATAATGCAACTTAATGACATAGTTCTCGTATTTTTGCATTAGTGGTGATGTCTGTGATTTATTGGTGCTATACATAAAGGCTGTTAGTGATTTCGTAAAGCAGAGATGTAAGTGTGACTGCATAGTGACTGATCTTATACTAGGCACATTACTTACTAGGCACAATAATTACTAGGCACATCACTTACTAGGCACATTATTTTATTTTTATGTACTTTATTGTATTGTCTTGATTGTTTTACACGACACCCCAAAGCAAACTCCTTATGTAAAAGTACTTGGCGATAAATAGACTATTCTGGAATAATAAACGTTTCTCTGTATGAGCTGTAGTAGCGAAATCGCTGTTCCTTCTGTGTGCCTGCAGATGAGGGGGTGCGTCTGCAGTCTTTTGATGCGGTTTTCGTGACTGGTGTCCAAGGCAACACAGGTATGTATTTGACTTCGATGGTAACACTTCAGAATGGTGGCTCCTTGGAAAGTTGTGTTTAGTTAATCCTGATTAATTGAGTTAATCCTGATTAATTACCTAACACCCTAGATTACTGGCCCAGCTCTACGGAAATCAGCCGAAACACATCCAGTAGTAACTCACCCATCAACGCTAGAGGTACAGTCCACAATCGCCGTCAAATTAATGGTTAAAAAACTACTATAAATTTTTACAAATTAAAAATAGTTGAATATGAATATGATGGGATATTACACATTTGAGCATTTAGTATGTATATTGGACTTGGGAAAATTGGATGCAATACAGAAAAACACACAGTTCGTTGCGTTATTAAACACTGTGAGATGTTTACATTCGCAATTTCTAGAGACTGTAAGCGTGGCTGGGTGGGGGGGTTTCTGGGTGGGTGGATTCGTCCATCACCAAGCATCAGTGGAATCAGTCAGGGAACAGATCAAAATTCAAAGTTTGACTCCTGAATGTGCATCGCTGTCACAACACGGTAAAATATCATGTCAAACACTGTAACGCGAGGAGCATCCGTGGTGTTTTTCCCCTGTTATTTCACTTCTGCCTGATGCCTCTCTTTCTCCACGCCCTGCCAGGCTCTGCGGAGAGACTCCATAACCAAAGCGGCAGCCTGTCCAGGGATGACGTCACAGGCCTGGGCCCCAAGGCGCAGGGTGTCCCCAGGGACGCCTCTCTGGGCCGCCGCAGCCCGCTGTCATCGCTGTCTCAGTCCTCCACGCTGCCCTATGACTCCTCGCCCCAGAGGAGCAGCTCACGCCCCCCCCGACGTCGCCCCCCGTCCCCTGGCAGCGAGATGGTCACTCTGGAGGAGTTTCTGCAGGAGACCAACACTCCCTCCGCCCCTGCGGTGAGCAAACAGAGACCCCAGCCCTGGCCCAGATTACAAAAAGTCAGAAATCCAACAGTCTGTGCCGGTCATATGAACCAGAGGTTCCAAAACCCTGGTGTGCAAGACCTCAGGGCTCCTCCAGGCCGGTGATGGTGAGCGGGAGGAGGTGTTAAGTTAGGGTCGGTTAAGTTATACAAATACAGAATGTATTTCCAAGCCATGCTGGGGGAGGTGCCAGGGCAATAAGATGGATGGATGGATGGATGGATGGATGATGGATGCTTTATTGTCATTGTAAGTACAATGAGATTTCGTTTGGCACGTGCCAGCAGATGTGATGGGGAGGTGAGTCACTGTCAACTGTCATTATAAATGAAATAGCATGAGTTTGTAGACTCTGTGTAATGACAGTCACATTACATAAAACGTAAAATTTATAGTTACAGTTTTATGAATGTGTGTAGTCAGGGGCCTAACTAAGAGTTCTGGGTCCCCTGACAAAATGTCACTTTGGGCCCACCCCCACCCGCTTGGGTTGCCACTGTCAATCTGAATAAATTCAGGACACCCCCCTCTCCCAGGTCTCCAATGATAAAGTTTGCCCAATGGGGGGGGGGGGGGGGGGAAAGAATCTCCCATGATAAATTTTGCCAAGCCCCTACGCTACAGTTTACCAAGTAAGGGTCAGATGTGCATGGGGGTCTCTGTAATTTGTGTTCGTATTCAGCATTATGTAGCAAATATTCCAGATCTTATATATGAATGAACCCTTAGGGGGATCAAACGTGGGCGTTTTTTTGGCACTGAATTTGTGACTCTTGCACGGCTCATTAGCTTTGCGATGCAGGGGGGAGCCTCAGTGATCATACTTCTGTTCCTGCCTTGATACAAGGATCAGCGTGCTGATCACAATGATGATAAAAATTCAGCGAAAAAATAACATGAAACTGGTTTGTGTGGTGAATATAGGAAGTTAATGAGCCAGCAGAATGTTAGCATTCTGATTCTTGGCCAATGCATATGAACTTATGAAGTCTCTACGCGCCCTGGCATTACTGCAGATTGATGTGCTGCTAGACATGAAGAGAAATGTCACGTTGGACACGTTTCAGTCTTTAATGTGACCATGCAAACAACAAAGATCGAGAAAAAGAAACAATTAGTAGGAGAAATAATTGAAATTTAAAAACCTACAACGGCCTGCTTGCATAAGTGTGCCACATTTAAATTGTGGAAGCAGCTTTCGCACTGATATAGTAGTAAACTTATTCAGAGATTTATCAACTTTGCACATCTGGACGTGGAATTTAATTACAGTCTTTCCTTTAAAAATGTTCAGGCTCCTTCAAATTGCCATTCCATTGGTTTTCTATGGGGTTGAAGTCTGGGCTCTGATTGGGCCGTTCCAAGACTTTGATCTTCCTTTTTGGGAGTCATCCCTTGCTTGACCTGCATGTGTGCTTCTGGTGGTTACTTTGCTGGAACATACAGCTCCGCTTCATTGTCACATTTCTGACAAAGGCCGAAATATCTTGATATTTGAAGCTAGCCATTATCCCATCTGTCATGACTACGGTCCCTGCCCCAGCTGAAGAAAACCGACTCCAGTGCAGCAACCGCCATGTTTCAGAGTCGGTAAGGTGCCCTTTGGATGAGCAGCAGTGTCCATTCTGCACCAAACATATCTCCTAGAAGTCAAGGGCAAAAAGTTCAGCCTTTATGTCATTGTAGACTCATAGTTCACATGGTATATTTTTATATTTAGATGAGCTTAGATGGGAGGGAAAGAGACGTATTGATCTTGTCAACATATCTAAAGTGTCACATTTTCTCGGCTTAATGCTGATCATCTTCTGAGTCCTCCATGGTGCATCCAGTGCCTATGATATTCTTTTAAACTCCTCTTCTGATTGGTACTTTACAGAAATAAGGTCCTGTAGATTAGGAAGCATATCACTGCTGATAGCGTGTAGCTCAGAAGCTCTTGCTGTGGGCAGTATGCTGTGATATTTGTCGTACAGAGATGCCAGGCTAACACCCCATTGCTGTAATTGTATCTCGTGTCCTTTTATTTTGGCATAGGCCAGGAAGGCTGAAAATGTAGCAGATCATCTTTTGAAATGATGTAACAGTGCCTGCAATGGAAAGCTCCTTAGTGTTACCCGATCCCTTTGAGAAAGTATGTGCAACCATCAAATAATTTAATCATGACGGTCATTACATCGCTGAAGTATTTTTATCGTCGCGATCTGTGAGAAATCAGTGGCTGGCATGAGGTCTGCAGTTTGGCCAGATCGGCTGTTGTCAATTATTTAAACGTTTGCTTGTATTTTAAAAAATCCATGGTATGTATGTAAGCATTTTGCAGCAGAAGTGCATAGTCGAAATAGGGGGTGTGGGTGTTTAATTGCCTTGTTTATTCTTCCCCAAAGCGGGCTGGAGTGTTTATTTAAAGGCCATTTAGTTAATTAGATTGTTCTGATATTTGTTGGGACCGCTAGTGCTGTAAACTGATTTTCCTGAGCATGAATCTCATTAGTGACCCTGAGAGATGCTACGCGGGTCTGAGGCACTTTTTCACCTTTCACTTCCTTTCTGAGTGACAGCTTTCAGCATTTTAAACGCAAAATCAAGGAGAATGTCCTTCTCAATCACAGCAAACACATTAGCGATAATGCTCTTTGTTGCGTTTGCTATAACCCTGTATGTTGACTTTATGAATTATGACCGTGGACAGACGCTTTTTGGCAAAGGCCGCGGTGAGAAGCGGCTGCTGAGTTGCTGTGTTGTCCTGCTCCAGGTGCAGGGCTGCAGCCACGAGGACCTGGCGACCGAGTACTTTATCAAAGCCGGAGAGAGGTCTGGAACCGGCCAAGCGGCTCCCCAGAAAGACGGAGCGAAGGCCCCCACCAGTTACGTCAGCCCCACTGTGAAAGCTTCAGTCTCCAGCGAGGGTAGGGCTCCCAAACCGGGACAGAGTGTCAAGCCCAGCGTCCGTCAGCCAGAGAACCACATCCCACCCAACTTCCGGGCAGGTGGTGGACCCCAGCGGTCTTCTAGCACCCGAGCTTCCAGTGGCAGTCTGCAACGGGCCTTCAGCCTAGCGTCAGCCGACCTCCTGCACGCCAGCGGACCTGACAGTTACCAGCAGGAGAGCGACCCTCTCCAGTCAGGGGGTGACCCCGCCCAGGCAGATGTGGTGAGGAGGGCTGGGATCGTCTCCCGAGAGAGGCCTCTGTCCGCCCGGCTGGCTGGCCCCTTCAGTGACTCTAGTGAGGTGGGCCATCACTGTCTGGATGCCCGCCGGCTGTCCTATGCCCCTCCCAAAGAGGAGCGCTCCCTTAGCCCCCGGCACCATTCCTCTTCTGCCTCATTGTCTGCCGGCCCAGCCCCGTCGGAGCGGCACGGCCGCGGAGCAGCCAGGACGCCCTCACGCCAGACCGCATCGCATCACCGTGGAGAGGTCGCCATGGTCACCCCGGTGCGGGCGGTGATGGCCGTGCAGCAGGAAGAGAGGGACGAACCCCGAGAGATCCGTCGGACAGAATCTCCTCTTGCGAAGAAACAGGAGGGAGGTGGGGGCATGTCCAGCATGGAGGAACCCACCAAGAACACCCCCCCCAAGAACACCCCCGGCTCGCCTGATCCCAGCAGTGATGCACAGACCGTGTGGTATGAATATGGCTGCGTATGAGCTGTTGAGAAGAACACCTCCTCATTCTCATTTGCAGGAGACCTCTGCTCAAAACCTCTGTGTGTTTATCTGTGTCCAACACGCACGTGAACAATCATTTTTGTCTCCATCATTATTTATAAAGCATGTAAAAAAGTGATAGCATCTACTGTAAATAATTAAATGAGATAACTCAGTGGAAAATTGATCTTGTAAAACAGTATTTATTTTCATTTAAAAAGAGCATGTAAGCTACACCAGACAATACAGCACATAAGTCTGGTTTGCATATTGGTTTTCGTGATGTGATGCTGTTGTTTTGGCTCTTGCCTATCATGGAGGTCATTGGCTCTTCATCTGCAACTTGTATCAATCCTACAAGAAGTGACTTTTGGTTTACGAAAGCATTGGTGGAAATTTCTGAGCCAGTTCAGACCGCTAGATGGCAAATTATATAAACGAGTGTTACACATTGTACCAAGCATCCAGATCTTCATTAGACTCTGGTTCTTAAATGTTAAGAACCTGGATTTTATGAACCTTTTACAGAACTACAGCTTCTCTGGAGGTCACAGCTTCCACGGGTGACAAAGAAGTTTTTTCAAAGTTTTACAAAGAACTGTTTTTTCATCGTTACCCCACCCACGCAGCCGATAGGCATACTCAAATGATCTCACGGTATGAAAACCTCTCTGTTCGACAGATTATGACATCTGGATGACACTTGATCAAGTGAACCTTATCTGTGGGTCAGCTGATAATTCCTTTTCTATCCATCCACCTTCCTACTGCTTACGCCATGCAAACCTCAAATTTAGTAGTAAGTGACACTGTAGCTGGATCAGGCAAAATGATGGCCTGATAGATTATGTGAAATGTAGGTGTGTAGTAATATCAGTTATTGAAGTGTAAGATGAGAGGAAGTTTCTCAGAATATATGTGTGTTATGTGAGACACCCCTGGTTTGGAGTTTCAGCTTTTTTTGCACGACACTGCTATTCATGTTCTATTCTGATTCAGAAAAACCAAAGTTTGGAAATGAAAAAAATACCCACTCCCAGCATAACTGCAGCGTAATTACAACCTCGAGCTGGTGTAGCGGAGGACAGTGTTTGTCCATCTTATTGACGACCTCGTGACCTGATTACTGGAAATGTCTCCCGCGCTCTGAAATGTTCTTTTCCTGTTTGCTGTGGGTTTTCTCCGTTCCCCGACCGATGAACTCTGCTCAGATTTCAAAGCTGCTTTTAGGGCGCGCGAGCATGACTGACAGAGAGACTGTGCCTTTTAAATCTCCACAGCCCACATCTTGGCAGGGAAAACTTCACACCATATTCCCTGTGTTCAGGCCAATGATTGCGCTGCATTTTTTGGATGTGTGTCTTGTCCAGAGCTGAAATTGTGCACAGCAATATATTTTCTTGTAAATGCACTATGCAGTGATTTAAATATGTTTAAAGCGCTAAAGTAGGAGTGGGGAACCTGTTCTATCGAGGGCGGGGTTTTTAGAATGACCTCTCAATCAGCCAATAATAAAGCAGGGGTGGGGAACCTGTTCTATTGAGGGCGGGGTTTTTAGAATGACCTCTCAATCAGCCAATAATAAAGCAGTGCTTCTCCAATCCAGTCCTGGGCACCCAGTATTATTAACTGATTGGCTGAATTTAGGAATTAATGTGGCAACAAGGTGTTTTTTAAAGCTGCATTGCAGTTAATAGGCTTGTAATTTATAAGTACAGCCCACAGAACTGGACTGTGTGTGTGTGTGTGTGTGTGTGTGTTTGTTTGTTTGTTTGTTTGTTTGTTTTGTTCTTGTTGATTCAATACAATATTCCAGTGTTTATTGGTTATTGTGCATACCAGAGTCTTTGCAACTAAATACTTTTCAGATGGTTACTGTTATTAAACAAATACAGTATCATGTTCTTTATCTTGAGTAAAATGCACTGCATATATTTCAATAATATCATTCAAATGTGTGATGGTTTTACAGCTGTCCGTGTGACAGACTTACATGTCTCTGAGAATTTTTAACCCTGCTGATGTCACTGTCAGAACTTACCTTCAGAAGAACGTTATGAATGATGGATCCGTTGCACTTGTTATACCAAAAGTGTAGAAGTATAGATGCTGTAAATTTTCCCAATTTTAGAAAATATGTACTTTTAATACAAATTGTGTTATATATGTATCACAAATGGTGCAGGATTTTCAGTAGTCTTGTCTGTGCAGATCTGCTGTAAGAATTTTATAAAAGCGGTGAGAAAATTGAAATGTTTTTCTGACACAACGTCTAACACATCAAATGTCAGATCTCACTTGTCGTCGTTTCTCAACACCTGCTGCATCTGTGAATGACCCCAGCAAGAATATTTTTTGTTAAACTCCAGCAAGATTTGTAATAAAGATTTGTTTGCATCTTGTGTGTCGTTGCACTGCATGTAAAGCAAATTTTAAAACTGCACACGAATAAAACTTAGATATTGTGTGTAAAATAAAAGTAGTATGTTAATTGGTTATGATATTAGCTATTGTCGTTCCTTTTTTTCCTTAGTGATAGGTCAAGACCCCATTGCATCATATGCATTGTAACTTAAGACGTCATGTCTTCACAAAAAGTCAATGAGGGCTGTGATATTAATATTATGGAAAATGAAAATGTAATATACCACAATACTTAACTGAGCAATGTGAATTTTGAAGATAAAACCCCGGGGTGTGACTAAGACTATAGTCATGAATGGGCGGATTTAGGCAACCTTGTTCAAGCCCTGTGATGAAAGTTTGACCGTATCACTTTATTCCAGGAAATGCTCTAAAACGTTTTTGGCGACTCGCCTAAACACAAAAGAGTTTCCTGCGAGTTGCGAAGCGGCTGCGTGTCGCTCATCCGGCGCCGGCGATCGCGGACTCGGACTCGGACTCGGACACGGACACGGACGGCCGCGGAGGAGCAGCTTTCCCACTGTGGATGCATGTAGGAAGTGCGAGACAGGAGGTGCGAATTCTCTTTTTCTTAATTTACGCAGACGGTATTCGGTTTTGCGTCTAAGGCTTAACCGCGCCCTAGATTATTTCAGAAGCGAGCATTTTGATTAGAATAATAAATCATGAGATTTATTTCCAGTGCTGCAGGTGTCTGTAGGAGAAAATGCATATGAACTACTTTTTAACACGTTTTGTTGAAACGTACAGTAAGGCATTACAGGTTAAAAGATGTGCGTTTCGTGGTAAAATGCGGCAGTTTCATTCATTCTCATGTAGTTGCGGCGTGAAAGATACGGCAGGGCTGCCAGCGTCGGTCAGAAGGCTGGCGTTACGTTTTCGTTTCCAGGCAAGTCTGCACTCACATTTACATGTTTGTAAGAGTTTTACTGCCTTGTAAATAGTCTGTAGGGTTTGCAAACTGCCCGACGCTTTTGGTGGAGCTAATTTTAGGTTTATAATAATATAGATTTGCCGCAAGATTTCTTGCGCGAGAGTTGGCGACTCCGACGCAGTGAATATGCGCCTCTGGCGCACTTTGATGTAAACTTTATTATTATTATTTTCATGTAATCTTTTCTTAGGCCACTTAAAATTAATAAATTGTTTTACACAGCCGCCCGCCTCAATTTTTTGGTGCCGCCTCGTTTTTTTTTTATATTTTATATTTGCTGTTTTGCTATTGTCAGGAGGACGCTTTTATTGGGCCATTCTGTGGCAAGACCA
>JAODJU010000025.1:11571493-11601419 GCA_026776725.1 Gnathonemus echidnorhynchus
AATATAAAATCCCCGACTCACCAATATTTTAGAAGTTTGAGTCATGTAAAACAATTTATTAATTTTAAGTGGCCTTACGAGTAAGATTAAACTGCCCACTTCCTCCCCATGCGCCCCAGCTGCGTCTCCTCGGCTCGTCACTGTGGGTAAAGTCTTTTATTCTACCTTATATAGTCTAGACTCCAAACTTAGAGCAGGTTTTAATATTTTAAATGAATCGTACAACTTCTGTCATGTTTGCATCGATGTCTTTGATGCCTGTTCTAAATAATCTAATAAATCTGAATAATATCATCTGTCGGGTACAAGGTGTCAACTAAGTGTTTCATTTACTCTGTTTGCTTTAACTTTAATAGCACTGTAATTATGGCATTTAGTGCTAATTTGGCTCTTCGTGAATCCTTTATGGACATCTGGCTACCTTTCTTGGGGAAGAAATCCAACGTAGATAGTCCATAGGGGATGTTGAATAAATTAAATAGTTCGTCAGTGTTGAATCTTTGCTTTCTTACCGTATAAGTGTCCTTTATTGTATCTGCAGAATGTTTTTGTAATATATATAAATATTTAAAGGCGTACTTAATTGGCTCTCACACACATTGGTTTAAACCTCTTTTTTACTCCATTTCAGATAATTCAGATATTTTATTCAGTAATACATCACTAGGATTAATTGCTGGTGATTATCTGCAGATCTATGAATGAAAATGCTTCTGTCACCTGATTATTCTTCGTATACGTCAGCTACAGTTCTGTCTGCATGGTTTAAAGGCCAAAATAAAGCAGCACTATTTCTCATTACTTGCCATTCTGAATTTATTATTATACTTTGAGGAATGCACAATGTATTATGTGATACCACCTGGCTAGTGTAGATTTTCACCCAGTTTGCCATGTCAAAAGCATGCTTTAATGGAAATAATAGTAGTAGTAGTAGTAGTAGTAGTAGTAGTAGTAATAATAATAATAATAATAATAATTATTATTATTATTGTTATTATTATTATTATTATTATAACCCTGCAGAGTCGTAATAAACAAAATCTGGGGACAAGACCTCAGTTACCTGCTAAACATCTGTGAAGAACCAAGTTTCCATAGTTAAAGGTAGAACCTCTCCTATTTTTGAGTAAGTCTGAAAAAACTCATTGGTATATTTTTATTATTATTTAAAAACACATTTTAATCTTCTTATATAAATGTATCACCCACCTCCTCCGTGTTTTTTAGCCACCAGCCACTGCTGGTGAAGAACGTGGTAATTTACCCGTCTGCAGCATGAAAGAAGATCACAAGAACTGCCCCCCATCTCCTGTGGGGTGCAGACGCTCACCCATCCTGGGGGCACTTCTTAGCCAGTCTTTCAACTCCACCAGCTTGTTAATTATTAATTTTATTAATTTGGCTACAAAAATATTGGGCCCCCGGTGGAGTTATCCATTCTTGCCATTATATGAATCATAAAAAAACTAAGACATTAAACAGATCTCATGGATTATGGAAGGACTCATCCCTGCAATGTGGGAAATGATTTTTAGAAGCACAGTTAGTTTGTTTTTCAGTTGTTAAATGTTATTAGTGAATCTCACGTTCAATCATGTGGGCCACTGATTGGCAGGAAGTATTATTAAGAATACAGGAAGTATTATTGATGTTTTTAAATATCCAGTTTACCACAGTGCGTTGTAGCAAATAGAAATGTGAAGTAGGGCAATGGAAAATGCTTTTTTGAGGCAATGGGAAGCATTGAAAGAGTCGCTTTGGTGAACAAAAATGTATATCAGTGAACAGAGCTTGTTAGAAAATCATACAAATGTCACCTTCTACAAACCCCCAAGAAATCCCGAAGCAAAGTTGGCTTATTTGTTTTCGTAGGAATTGTGTTTTGCTCAGATCAGAGGATCTCAGCACAACATTCAAATATCAGGAATGTTTTGTGGACAGTTCTATTTTTTCTATAGTTTATTTTGGGTATTTTTTCCACCTCTTGCTTTACAAATATCGCATTTGTCTGATTAAAGAAATCCCGTAAGTGTAACTCCTGCATAGCCGACAGGCATTATGAAATCAAATAAAAGCTACTTTATGGGGAAATGTGGTTCCAAAATGGGTGTTCTATTATGAAGTCTCCAAGCTTTGTGGTAAATGTGTTTCACATTACAGTCATTATTAAGCATTTGTTTGTTTTTTTGATTGATATATTTACTTATTTTCATCCACATCTAGATGGTCTGGCTCTAATGATCCTCTTTCCTTTTACTGTTGCTAGATTTGGGAGTGCTTCAGGAAAAGGTGATGTGGTATTAAGTATTTGTGAAGGAGATGATGGAAAGCTTATGCAGTGAGTTTCACCCTGATGTTTCGTTTCCTCTATCACTAAAATGCCTGCAATGTATAATTTGGTTCCCAGTTGAAATCAAGAAAATCCAACTTGTTTGCCACTTCTTTATGGGAAAGTTCCTGTGATGTTAAGCATTTCTGCTCAGATTTTTTGTTCCTCTATGACTGAATGTCTGCGATTTATTATTTTGGTTTCTAGCTGAAATCGGGAAACTCACTTGCCTCTTCTGATGACAAAAAACTGTGTTTAGACAGAATTATTCTCAGAGCAAATGCACATTTACCAAGAACAACCAAAGATTTGTAAACATTGTTTGGCACCTCCCTCAATCTATTTCTATTATTTTCAAAATTATGATGCACTTAAGAGATCCAATTTTTTTGCTAAGGTCAATCCCCCCCCCCCCCCGGCCAACTGACTATTGACTAAAAGCCCAGCTGCATCATTCACTCGGTCAATTACTGGGGGACCTGGAAATCCAAAACTGCAAATCATTACCTGGATACGTAATTGCACAAGCTGGACTTGTTCATCATGTGTGTAAATGGAGATGACTCGCGGGGGAGTGTGCGGGATGCTTTACCATGCAGACACTTGTGCGATGCATGCTGTAATGAATCAGTTGATTTATGTGCATGGGAGGTGAACCTGGCATCCATTAATAAAAGTGCATGACCACCCCCTGGAAGCCAGATCCTCATACTTGGCATTTCTGCATAAAACAGCTGGGGGGGGGGGGGGGGCAGTATGGATCAAATCGTCTGTGATATTGGGCAACTATCTGGTTTCTAAAAGGTTATATATATAGTTTCTTAGCAAATACTTTAATCAGAAGTGATTTTTTGAGTTTAATCCTCCTTGTGGTGTTGCAGATGTACATTTTGCACAGTGGATCCAATTTAGAATCCGCTGCTTTTCTTGAAGCATTGACCAGTTGCTATATTTGTGCAATTAGTCAGCCTCATTTTAGTTTCATGAACTAGATGAATTCCGGTTTTAGCCTGAGGCAGATCTCAGTGAGTTCCCATGCGATTTTACTGATATAACCCATGTTTAGAAGGCACACTTGCAGTTTCCAGTTGCATGTCCAGTTTTAAAATGACAGTCGGAGCTTTTCAGGGTGAATTATCCTTACAGCTGCGTCCTTGGGGCACAGAAATCATAGCGACCCATATATGATGCACCACTGTACTGGCAAAACCCATTTACCCGGAAAATGTGATAACAGCCTGTGGCTATAGATATGGTTTTAGCTTTGGTTGTACATCAACCCCTCCCCACAAAATGGACTGTCGCTATTCTGACTACATTAACATGAAAGTACCATAATGCCCTGTTACAGACGATGTTTGGCAAGGCAGTAAAATAGTTTTATGCTGTTGTTACCCTTGCATTACTTTTAAAATGAGGTTTAATTTGCTCTCAACTGGGAAATTAGTTTCTGCTTATTGCCATTGCACTGTGCTATAAAGCATGTTGGCAAAAGCATAAATCCAACCATGAAGTGGGATGCATTTGTCCTAAGCATAAAAAATGCTGCATGCACAGTACATCTTCCTGTCAGCCTCCGAAACTGCACCAGCTGTCCAGCCTCCAGACATCAGAAAGAATCATTATGGTCCCACTTCTATATGCTTTATGGTTGTTTTGTATGGTAAAAAAACACGATTATTTGCTTGATATTGGGTCTTTGAACGTTTTTCTCATTAGATACTGCTTGGTAAGTATTGTCTTTGTAATGAGATCATTGCGACGCAATTCAGATACTGTAAGCTGTCGTTTTAATTTTAGTAGTTTTCAAATTCTTCCCAAAGACACATCGGGGACCTATTAAGACTAATATAAGTTTCTCGTGACTAATATTGGGCACATTCTGGAATTTCAAACACCTTTTAGTCTGTATTGCATATTCAATTGCATGAAATTGCACTGGAAAAAATATAACAGGAAACAATTCTTTGGAGCCCCATTATCTAATCACATCATTGATTTTGGTAATACTTTACTTGACGGACAAAAATAATGTACTAGTACACTATTACTTAATATATTAATTACCCAGTAACTAAGTGTTAGTTACGTACTGATCCGATGTTCGTTCCTCATTAGTCAGTCAAAATGGTTTGGTTTGTACTTGAGTAGTAACTTCTTGTTTTGGTAAGTTGTGGTCACTGACGAGAGACATAAATATTGCTTTTGTTTTTCAGACAGCAGTGGAATGGACTTCAGGACTCTTGTATCTTATTTTCTGTCCCTCTTCCTAGTTTGAGGATTAAGAAGGGAGACTGGAAAATCTCCATGAGGTTATGGGAACATTGGAGGACACTATGAATTGCACCCTCAGCTTTGAGATCCACCGATACCTGTTTTCTGCAGTCTACATCCTTGTGCTGCTGGTTGGCCTTCCTGCCAACCTGTACTCCCTGTACCATGCGTGGCAGCAGCTGCGGGCACGCAATGAGCTGGGCGTGTACCTGCTGAACCTGACCATCTCCGACCTGCTCTACATGGCCTCGCTGCCCCTCTGGCTGCAGTATGTCTTCCAGGGTGATAACTGGAAGTACAAGGAATGGCTCTGCCAGCTCTGCGGCTTACTGCTCTACGAGAACATCTACATCAGCATCGGCTTCCTCTGCTGCATCTCCATCGACCGCTACCTCGCCATCGTCTACCCCTTCGGTTTCGCCAAATTCCGGACCATGCGGGCAGCCATTATAGCCAGTACTCTCATCTGGCTGAAGGAGCTGGTTGTGGGTGTGAGCTTCTTCAACCACAAAGAGCTCAGCACAGCTATATCCAACCAATCGGTCTGTTTCGAACATTACCCAATGAAAGACTGGGAGAGGCTTATCAACTTCTACCGCTTCTTTGTAGGATTCCTGTTTCCTCTCAGCATTCTGTCCCTGTCGTACCTGCGTGTCCTGCGGGCCGTGAACAAGAGCGTGGGGACCCAGAGCTCGCAGAAGAGGCGCATTAAGCACCTAGTGAGCAGCACCATAGTGATCTTCCTGGTGTGCTTTTCACCTTACCACCTCTTCCTGCTGGTGCGCACCATGTTTGAGCGGAACTGCAACTTCATAGAGAGCATATTCAACTACTACCATTTTGCGCTCGTTCTCACCAGTTTCAATTGTCTGGCCGACCCTCTGCTTTACTGCTTCGTCAGTGAGAACGCCCAGCGCGACATCCAATGGGCTCAGGAGTCCTGCTTACGACTGGTGTGCCGCAAGCGTGTGAACAGCCCCAGTAACACAACTGATGTCCCCATAACAATACAGAATAGCACTGGAGTGATACTGGTAGAGCAGCAAGCCAAACAAGACTCTTACAGGGACAATGAAAGCTAGGCTGGGCCTGGCAGCCGCACTAATGTGCTGGACTGGCTTATAACAAAAGATTCATCAAAAGATGGTCATGCAAACATTGGGTCTGCAGTAGTATTTGACCTTTTAAGCTTGAGTAACGTGTATTTTAATGGTCGTTCTCAGGGATTTCCAGCTTCCTACCACATAGCATTATGGTGTATACACTCAGAGAAAACAGTTTGTACCTTTGCTTGTCACTGGGGCTGTACCCTCAATGGTCTGCTAATTTGAACTCTTAGCTGTAGGTAATTTTATCTGGACTCTGAGGAACATTTCTGTACCATTGATGGCACATTGATGCTGTTTGTACCTTCTGGATGTTCCTCAGGGTCCGTATCCGAACCTTAAAAGGTACAATTACAAGGGTACAGCCCCAGAGATAAGCAAAGGTACACATTTTGACACTTTTTCTGAGAGTGTAGATTTCCACACCTTGAACCAGTCATGTTCATGTCATGGCATTACAATGTGCAGAAGGACAGTCTTCCACAGCGGGCCTATTCTAAAGCTTTTGTCCATCTGTTTCTTCTGGTAGATGATGATTGTGTAGGTCAGTAATGTTCATTTTCACATAGCTTGAACAAGCCATCAGAATGTTGTCTGATATTTCAAGCAATCTTCCATAAGATTTTCAAAAGAATGAGTGTCAAAAGTAGGATTAAGCATCAATTGTAAAAGAACAAATTGTGAGAATTGAATGGGCTGTACTACAGCTTTCCAGTGCATAGGGCTTTTCAGTCTTTGTTTTGATCTCAGGTGTTCGGGAATGATACTATGACTTTAGTCTATAACAGCGTTTCCCAATCCGGTCCAAGGAGATCTGTAGTAGGTCCATGTTTTTGCTCCCTTCCAGCTCCTGATAGGGAGCAAAAACGTGGATTGTCCATGGGTTCCCAAGGACCAGATTGGGAAACGCTGCCCTGTAACATCTTGTCCAGAATGTACTCTGCCTCCTGCCCTGTGCTTCCTGGGTAAGGGGCTCAGAGGTCCCTGTAACCCTGCGCTGGGTAAGCAGCCATAAAAAACAGACCGGTGGCCCTTTAGACGCTACCCAGTTGCTGGTCAGACTCACAAACTACGCACCTGGTTATCAGACAAAGGCATTCAGGTAGGAAGATCCTTCCCTTCTAATTCCAGAAGTTTACAATCTACCAAAAACCAAAAGCACAGGCACTTTGATATTAGAGAATTCTACAGCAAAGGGAAGTAAAGGCAGCCAGCAGACTCAGAGAGAGTGTGGGGTGAGAGCTGTGCTTCCCCAGCAGGCTGTGCAACCTACATGACTTTGCCAGAGCTTTGGCACCCTGGGGGAGGCAGAAAACAGGAGAGTAAATAAACTGGGCTATTTCAAGCTATTTTACGAAGGTCAAATGTGTAGAAACTGACCAGACTGAATGACCGTGGTTGCTGACTGCACTTGGAGAGTATTTGATACTTTGCCTCAAGTCAATACTTTTGGTTTTTATAGAATAAGAGCAGACAGTGAGCAAAGCACAGTCCCTGCCCAGCTCTGAGTAGTACCGTAAATACACGTCACATACGTGAAAGTATTATAGATGTCAAGGTTGTGTATAGGAGTTAGAGTCCTTCAGCGTTTCCTGGAGGAAAATATTTTAATGCACAGCAAAGGGTCTACTTCAGAAACATTCACATTACTATAAGCATCTTGTGAATTACTTGCTCTTCATTGTACAGCCTCAATATAAGCTTGTATATATGTATAGTGACAGTATATTTGTACTTTTAACCATTTTGAAATGTCATTTATTTGCATAATTACTTTTTGTGTGTCTCTCGCTTACTTTCAGGTCTGCATTACACAAATGCTATAATATCCTTGGAATAATTGCCCAAACTGCTTACCCTGCTAATGTACATGTTTAAGGGACTTGGGTAGAAAGTAATATTATGTAAAAGTAAAAAAAATAAATAAATAAAAATCTAATAAAGTATAAAGTTTCTTTTTAAAAAAAAAATGATTTAGCTACATAACAGAACATGATGTGTGTTTGCATTCTCTGATGTTAGAAACCTATAATATTGTATTTTTACTGCTTGGCCTTTTCAGTGCTAACAGTTTTGTATTTGAACATATGATGAAATGCACGCATACTGCCGATGCATATTTCTGGCACTGTTGCAGAGGAACGGGAAGATAAGTGACTGTCCCTTTCACTTTTATTACTGTACAGGATGGTATGAAACCAACTATGGTAATTGGAGAGGAAATTTGTGTGCGGTTAAACTGATATTTCTGCTTTTACAGAAGAGAAACTGGTGGCACACTGGCAGAGCAGTAGACAGTCACTGCTCTGGGTGGGTTATCTGGTGAGGGGGGTTTTTTCATGATCTTTCTGCATATGTTAGTGTCATGGTTAAGAGCAGTCATTTCTAGTGAACCCTAGGTTATGCATTTTTGGTATATTTTGTCATATAACCCTTTTATATATAACATGACAGGTGCAGTAAGAGCTTTGTCCTCAACGAAGATGGAAGTCAGGGAAACCTGCACAGACGGGCTGAGTGAGACCCTGGACTTAATGATGGATTAACCCATTCCTGCCTTGACTCGCTCATCATCAGTGACTTCACTTGCCTGCTGATCTCTGGTGTGTATATGGTGATTGACAGCCACTCGCCTGCTCAGTAAGGCGGAATCGCAGCTGAGGAATGTGACGCTGTCCCTTGCTGTCCTTCTGTCACTGGTTATGAAAGAACAATCTCAGGCCTATTGTCTATCTCATGAAGTTCAGGGCTGGCTGTACCAATAATGACAATCACTGTGCTCTCCTTCCCTTAGCTGAGGGAAGTCATTGTCACAGTGACTGTTTACTGCTTTGTTCCAGCTGGTGTTCATGCACACAATGCTTTCAAAGAATGTGTTCAAACAGAAACAAGCACATACAAACACGTAAACACGTACACCCAAGGTGTTCACAGATGGTAGATCACTCTGTTTTTGAAGAGGCAAACTGCTGATGAATTGTTGCAGTTCCCTGATTAGAAAACTCCAAAACCATGGAAAAAAAACAGTTCTTGTATTGCCTTAACCTGCACTGATGATATTTGCACATTAAGCAATTTGGCCTCAGAGAGGGCATTTTGTAATTAAGTATATGTTATGAATACATGCGCTTGTGTGCATTAAGTCCAGTTTTAGCGCATGACTGCTCCAGCCCAAGACCACGAACTTGTGAAGTTCTGGTGTATATCAGGTAGGCATATGGGTACGAGAAACAAAAAATAGTAAAAGAAACCGTTTCCAAGTTGACAAGGTGTTAAAATAAGGCTCAGTGAGCTGTGCCTGTAATCAGAAGGTCGCCGGTTCAAGCCCAGCCTCAGCACGTCTGTGGGTCCTTGAGCAAGACCCTTAACCCCCAGCTCCCTGGGCACCACTACGGGTGGCTGCCCTTCACAGACAGCTTACTCTTACCTACAAATTGCAAGTTGGGGGAAGCATAAAGAGAATTTCCACACAGGGATCCATAAAGTATCAATTATTATTTATTTTTAAAAATGCAGAGGATAAATGGTCATAGTACTGGCCAACTAAGACTTCAAATGAGGCAGTAGAAGCAGGAAGAGGATCAGAATTAATTTAGTAAGATCCTCAGGATTAACATGCTTGGCATTATGATATGATAACACAGCTTTGGTTTTGTTAGTGTCACTTTGTATTAGTACACATTTAGGGTGAGCAATGTCTTCCCAGGTCTTGAAAATGGCGTTTCTGCTAAATTCTACCAAATTAGCAGAAGGGCAACAGTGATGACCACTGTAGCACTTCGAGTGATAAAAAGACATATCACCAAATGGCTTAAGATACGATCACACTAGTTAAAAATATCTTGTGTCTTTGCAGAGTAAAGTGAAAATGGCATGACCAGATAATACAGTATACCACTCCAGATTGGGTATACTTTGGTATTTTCGATCATGAATTATATTGTGGGGCATTTCAGAATGGCGATGCATTTGAAAATACCAAGATACGTGACAATCATGCTAGCTAGCGATGTATTACAAACAAGAATTGACATAACTGGTTTGCAAGTATGCATTAGCGATAAAAAGTGATAATGTTCTAGTTATTTCTTGTCATAACAGAGCAAATGTGCATAAGTACCTTCCTCCATTCTGCACTTCAGTAAAACGGGGGGGTCAACCCCACCCCCGCCACACCAGACTGGTTTAGCAACACAAACTCAGAGGTCAAGGTTATTTTAAAAATGCCTTGTAAATTCACTTCTCTTCCAGAAGTGAATTTTCTGATTCCTGCACTGAGCAGGTAGAATGGATCTGAATGAGAGTCAAATATTTTTTCCCGCTAGTGTGACTGTACATTTAGTAGCGTGTTTCCTCTCTGGTCTAAACCTCTTCTCAGTATTAATACTAGGGACCTGAGGTCAGAGTAGTTTTAGCATGTATTTCAGGCTAGTGGCGGGTTGGGGAAATAGGTAATGTCTCGCATCTTTCGAATGATGGTGGCGTGGGTGGGGTGAAACGGCAGTCCGTCCACCTCCAAGCCCAGGTTTGCTGTTTTGCCACTGCGGACTCCATACTTCACCAAGATGGACAAGAAGCTCTCCTCCTAGCGGCAGAGAATTAGGGGAGGACAAGATGAGCTTGCATTTGGTCATTGCCAATGGCTTTGCAACTCCGGAAGATGTCTGCTGCCCCGAGTACACTAATAAATACAAGTTGCAAAGCCATTGTTAGTGTTACTGCAAGTGTCAAACCTACCAACTGATATGGCTCAGTCTACGTGATGAGAAAGAGACAATATTTCTTTCTCATGACTGACTTTGTTGTAGCATGCTAGTGCTGGGCTAGACGTGTCAGCTCTGTGGTCACCATGCTCATTGCCCTTCGACATGAAGTTCATGGACGGGGGGCCGTCATACCTTATCTACTGTGGGTAGGCTGGCTGCCCAGATCTCCTGCTGGTCAGGGGAGGGCGGAGCCCCCAGACCCTTCCGGAGATACCTCTCATGGACCGGACAGAGACTGAGGATGTACAGACCACAGGCTATCGCATATCCGCCCCAGTTCGACACACCTGGATCACCAGAAAGAAATACACAGAGGGAAAGCATGAGGCCATGATGCCCCCCCCCATCCGCCAAGTGTCTGTTTACTGTAGACGCATAAGAAGGTTCACTAGACCATGAGCCAAAGTCAATGAAACAATACAGAAAAGTGTCGACCTGCCTAATATCGTGCCACCAAAACAGCTCTGATCAATTGAGGTATGGGCTCTACAAGACCTCTGAAGGTGAGGTCTGAAACCTTAGATACCGTTTTGATGTTATGCGTATGGGCACATATGCGCCAGGTCCGTGTAGCTTACACCAGGTCGGAGGAAACAGGGCGGGCTGAAAACGTGCCAGGACTTGGGTCTACCTGCAGTGACGGCGAAGTCGGCGGCCACATCACAGGCGATGAGGCTCCCGTTCGGCATGTACGTCCTCACAGCGTCCTTCACCTTCCCCATGCCCAGCTCGTTGCCCCCGTCCCCTATCCCTGTGAGATCGACCGACCCCCTGTTAGCAATGCCCATCACAGAAGAACCAAAGGCAATCCAAGCGCATACCAAAGACATAATTCAATAATACTTCGGAGCCAAGGATTTGCTTGTGAAAAAGAGATAAAGACTAATGAGGCAATAAGAAGTCTGATATCCATCCATCCAGATATAATTCCAGAAAAAACAGGAGACAAAAGAGGGGACACTGGAATGGAATGGCAGTATATTATAGTGCACAGACATACAAAAATGCCAGTGTTTGTACTGCAGAAGGAAACTGGTTTACCTGGAGGTGACCAGTAAGTCACAATATCATCCTAAAAGGTGTCTTATAAATCTTAATTCTGTTACATCTGATACCTCAAATGGATATCAGCAATTTTTAAGAATTCTAGGGCAATCAGCATCGACCCGACTGCATGGCTGATATAGTGATAGCTGTGCGTGACTGACAGACAGCCACACGGAACACTCTCTGACAGACCCTACAGCAAGCCGGAGCGATGATCAAAGGTAAGAGTCATAAACTTTTGCTGCTTTAACTCAGTTTCAGTTGATGGATAACATCACAAATAAGCTGAAACTACCTAAATTTTGAAACAATTTTGTTACTTTTGTCTTACACTGAATCATGAAATGCCATAGAGCACCGAATGTGGTAATATTATCGTCATAGTCTTTATTATCTATTACTTTTAAAATGCTGCATGCATTTAGAGTTTTTGTTTGTTATTAATGTCAAATTAATATTTTAAGTAAAGCAGTTATGTCATTAATTTGATAATTTTCTGCTTTAAAAAGTCGGTCTAATATCACCATGCCCTCCCCCTCCCCACAAAAAAAATGGCATCAGCCACTGAAAAACCCATATTGATTAACCTCTTCATGTACAGTAACTATTAAGGAGAAAAATGCAACTACCGTTGATAATCAAGGTCTGCTTATAGGACAATAACACAGTCGGCAAATTTTTCCATGCAGCAAAGTAAGAGGGAACATTGATAGTTTCAGTTCTGCATTGACTGGACATTTTGTGCATTTCTGTACCTGTGGTGCTAATCCCTGGGATGGAGCTGGCTGTTACAAAGAGGTCATCTATAGGGTCCACTAGGTGCTTGATGTTGATCCCCCTCATGTTGTAATAGTTTCCATCTGCTGCTCTGCCACTACGTTCTATCGCCACCAAGTGGTCAAACCTGAAAATAGCAGCAATCACAAAATAATGAAAAGGCACGAGATCACAATCCTAACCCAAAACACAAAGGTTTCTTTTGTAATTAAAGGTAGCCCCAGAATATATATTACAAATTTCTGAAGGATAAGAACTGTTTGCTCATTTTAGTCGATAAAATGAGCAAAGAGCATTTCATTAACTCATGCAAAATTGGTGTTATGATTGGGCTTGTTGCTGCAAAGCTAGCATGACTGGCAGTGATCCTGCAGAAACAGTCGTTTGGCCTTGTCGAGCAGACGACCTGGGCTTCGCGGGGTCCCCGTCGTGGCACAGGAAGTGCAGTGCAGACTCCGAGGATGTTTTCTGGAAGCTGAGTAGAGGCACTTCAGTCTTTATGATACCTGGACAGTGACCCCAGTGTTATACAGTGAAGCGTGTGTTCACATTATTTATTATATGTTAATTACTTTGTAGATAAAGTCAATTAACACTGTTGCTGTTCTTTCTATTATATAACCTGATCTGTTCATGATTTAAGGTCAAGTGCCAGAGTCCACTTGGTCAAAATATTATACTTCCCTTTTTGATAGAAAACAGCTACATAAGAACAACATTCGAAGGCTTTCAAATCCCTAACAATTTAATGATAATTAATACAATAGAGGAGAGAGATGGTGTCACTAAATACACTGTATCTTACATCCCATGATGAGAGACAGCAATGCTCCTGTTTTTAGCCCTGCTGAACTAAAACTTTGAGCAAATATATACAATTACCACAACCCTATAAAGAGTTACAGGAGATGGATGGATTGTTGGATGGATATAACGTATATAAAAAATGAAGACAAGATGTTCCGTTTTAGGAGGACTAGGACAGTGAGACATCTGGGAATGCTGCAGACAAATACAGGTGGCCTGAGCAGCACCTAAGCAGGTGTGGTTCACCAACACCAGAATCCTTCTTCTCACCCTTCTTCATGGCATCCTCCATGACACCTCGGTGCATGTCCAGGGCGCGCTGGTCTGTTAAGATGGCCACGCGTTTCTCGAGGGCCTGCAGCATGGTAACCATGGCCACAGCGCCGGGGGGGCCGTCCGTCTCCTCGGGGGGGTCGTGTTGGAAGTGGGTAGGAAAGCCAGTGGTGATAAGCACAGAGGAGGCGTGAGACAAGGACAAGCAGGACTTCAGGAGCTCATCCTGGATGAAGAGGGCCTGGATACCCCTCTGTCCTGGAGCAGAGCAGAGCAGAGCATCGGTACAAAGAAAACACAGACTCAGGTCTTTTTCTCATTTCTCTGCTCTCATATGGGAGCAGTGTGTGGCTCAGTGGGCTAAGCCTGTGTGCCTGTAATCAGAAGGTTGCTGGTTCAAACCCAGCCTCAGCATGTCTGTGGGTCCTTGAGCAAGGCCCTTAACCCCCAGCTCCCTGGGTGCAGCAACAGGTGGCTGCCCTTTGCTGACAGCTTACTCTACAAAGAGCAAGTTGACGGAGGCATAAAAAGAATTTCCCCACAGGGATCAATAAAAGATCGATTATGATTATCTTCAGTTAACTAGACCAGTTTAACCTATTTTTGTCTATGGACAGCATAAAGGTGTGTCAAAGTTACCACTACAAGAGAGAACCTCACTTACATTGATATCTGTTAATATACACTATATGGACAAGTACTGGGGCACATCTCAATCACTGAATTCAGGTGTTTCATTCAGACCCATTGCCACAGGTGTATAAAATCATGCAGTCAGGTTTACAAACATTTGTGAAAGAGTGAGTCATTCTGAAGAGCTCAATGAATTCATGCATGATACTGTCATTGAATGCCACCTTTGCAATAAGTTACCTGCCTGACTGCACTGGGCCAACTGTAAAGTAATTTGGACAATTCTATGTTCTAAACTTTGTAGGAACAGTTTAGGGAAGGCCCGTTTCTGTTCCAGCATGACTGTGCCCCAGTGCACCAAGCAAGGTCCATAAAGACATGGTTGGGTGAGTTTGGAGTGGAAGAACTTGACTGGCCCCCACAGAGCCCTGACATCAACTCCATGGAACAGGCAGCTGTTACAGTTGCAAAGGTTGGAACCAACTCCATACTGATGCCTTTAAAGTTAGAACAGGGTGTCATAAAAGTTCATGTAGCTGTAATGGCCAAGTGTCCCAATACTTTTGTCCATACAGTCTCCATACTTCCAGTTTCTGTATCAAAACAAAAGGGAAGTGACACACGTCTAGATGTGTGTAAAGGCTATTTAATTCAGTACTGTCACTGTGACTTTGCCCAGATGCAACCGTAACATAAGAATTTCACTTTATTTACATTTTCAAATCTGTTCTCCAAAGCTTGTTCTTGGTTTTATTTTATTTTTAATCATTTCATTGTATTGAGAATGTTTGTGTTTTTATCTTTGTATTTGCTCTTCCTGTGAGAAGATCCAAGGGACTGCAGATTAAAAAAACTAACCTTTAGTCCCTGTCAAATAAAACAGAAAACAAAAAAACAATTGAACAAACCAATTCTAAATATACAAACAATTGACTGACATGAATAAAATACTTTTTGGGTCTTTGCTTTTATGCACCAGTATAGAAAAACGGTAGAGGGAGATGGGACGGTGTAAGTATTGTTGTGTACTCGCAGGAGTTAATCCGTTTCGTTCATTCTTGCTCTCACGAAAATTCTTGCTTTGTGTGATACCTGGGTCTTCCCCGATGAGTTGCTCCAGGTGTTGGATCTGGTGGACGGCTGCTTTGGACACCAGGCTGTAGTGCGGCAGCTTCTCGGAGATGCAGAAAGTCTGGGCACACTGCTTGGGGTCAGAAGTAGGCGCAGTGGACAAGGTCTCCAGATCACTGAGGAACATGCAGCCGGGTGCATGGGAGAATGCAAGCGGGGATTCTGGAAAGACAAGCTGAAGATGAGCTAAAACGAAGGCGAGTTACAATCTCACTGTCACTGTTCTTCACGGAAATACTGCCTTACGATGCTGCAACTGCAGTCATTTGTTACGAAGGGGTATAAAAACCGCCCACTAACTGGGAAAACTGTATGCAAAACTAAGGGCATAACTTTCAATACAGGGATCTTCTGATAATCCACACGTTACTCACTGCAGCTCTTGATGGCTTCAATACCAGTCACCCCACAAGCCCAGAAGACAGGGACATCGCCTGGAGCAGAGTCCACCACATCGCCGTACTCCGGCCGGGACAGATCCCGTATCCCGAGCAGAGCTGCGGGTGTGAGGCAGATATACAACAGCTGGGACTCACGGGCAACACGGTAACAATGGGTGCAAGGACTCATCCAGAGGCAGACGAATAACGGCTTCGATAATCCACTACACGCACTACGGTTTGCCCTGCAAAATCACACATCATATGCACAGAAATGCACATTTAAAACACAATAACTTAATACCATTCTTTTTCTTTCAGAAGTGACTTACAATATTAACCAAAACTAACAAAACAACATACACAGAGCAATATAAACAATCACAAACTTAAATGTAATCAGGCATCTGTAGGGGCTGCAAGATTTAACAACTGTTTCTGTGGCAACAACAAAAAGAAGTTAACAGTTACTGTAAGTCACTGTTACGTGAATAGTTTGCATACAGCATATGTAGTATTCCCCATTTTATCCCAGTAGTTTTGAACTATCGAGAATACGAGAGACTTTGTAAATCAGTGTATATTATTTCATTTTAAAAATCGTAATTTGAGTAATTTAACTATGGTTACCAGACATTCTCATTTTCACTTCCCAGCTATAATGCATAAACTGGGGAAATGCTTTTTCTTTTTAGAAATGAAACTCAAGAATAACATGTAAAAGAAAAACCTTATACAGAGTAAACATTTTATGTTTCGGAGAAAGGTTTACATTTCTTTGACACTCAAAAAATGAGAATGATGTGAACTTTTTAAAGGCCTTTTCCTGTATCCCAGAAGGCAGTGCACTGACCTGGGTCCCCAATGTGTATGGGCGCTCCCTGTATCCCAGAAGGCAGTGCACTGACCTGGGTCCCCAATGTGTATGGGCGCTCCCTGTATCCCAGAAGGCAGTGCACTGACCTGGGTCCCCAATGTGTATGGGCGCTCCGTGCGCCAGCGGAGCCAGGTGTGTGACTTGCGAAGCCGCATCCAGCTTCTCCCTGGGCACTGGCAGCATCGTCACCACCAGTGGGCAGCGGAACTGGCGCACTGCCACACACGGCACTGAGGTCTGGGTTAAGCACCACAAGATAACACTCAGGGCCAGAACAAGAAAAACGCTTCAAGGTACCAGACGGTGTTGTAGGTAAAGAACTGAAAGATGGAAATGATCGTTCCAAAAGATTCAATACTCAAAGCGCAAGAACAACAGAAATCAATAAACCAACTAAAATACTGTACCTTAGAGAATGACAAAGAACAATATGAACGACCACTTCTAGGTACATCGACTACTAAGGCAAACAGCCTTTTCCTCCAGATGGAGAATCATGTGAATGCATACAGCATGCAGACAGGGGCACAAGGTTCAGTTTCTGTGTGGTTGAGCATCACAATGGCTAAGACACGTGATTTAATGTGGTACGATTGCTCCAGCATCTCAGAAACAGCCTGTTTCTCCTGTGACTTTCACAAACTAAAATATCTAGCGTTTACAGGAAATGGTGCGATATACAAAAACACATCCAGTCTGTGGCAGTTCAGTTGCAGAAAACATGGTGCTAATGAGAAAGATCACAGGAGAATGGACAGACTAGACAACAGGAAGGCCACACGCGTAAAAATAAACTCCACAGTACAACAGGGGTCTGCAGAAAGTCATCGCTGAACACCTCTACCTTTTAAGTGAGTGGTTCTTGAGGCCTAGCTGGTAATATGTAGAGGTAAATAATAAAATGGCCACTGACTGTATGTAGTAGTCGATTTGGATAGAAGTATGTGTTCCATTTTGGTCTATTAAAACCACACAGAACATACTAATGTTCACTCTACCTCAACTTTCCATTACATCAATGTAGACACCATTAGGAAAAGCAAGCAATACATCTGGTGTTAAAGCATAACTCAAATGCAACAGAACCCGTGACTCCAAAGAAAATTACTACCTGAAAAAATGGATAATCATACAGCTTGTTTACTTGATTTAGATAATGGCGTTTGTCTGCTAATCTCTTTAATGATGTAACATCTTACTTTCAGTCTGTTACTGGACAAAAAGTAGTCAACGTGTCAACAAATTAGTGTAGGGTATAGTGTCAACTCGTAACCTTCCTACCAACCCAGCCCTCACCCTGGCTCTTACCCTGTACATGCTGACATTGTGGTTCTGCTCCACATTCCGAACTGGGACTCCAGCGTCTTTCAGGATTTGTTGGAAGCTGAAACTGCAGCCCAAGTAGAAGGTAACCATGTCTTGGAGCTGCAGTGTGTACGACATCAGACTGGACACCTTGGCAACCATGAGGCCATCTTCAAACACACAGTATTGGGGACAGTCCAGTCTGGGGAAAAGAAATTTGCATGCCGGTATTTTAGAAGGCGACCTTTCAGAAGAAATAATGATCTTTCTGACTAAATGAAGGATAGTACCTAATTTTTTCTCTGTGCTTCCTTGAACCACAAACACAAAAGAGCTGCAGGATGTGTCCATCAATTTGCTTAAAAATGTTCTTCCCTATAATTAAATGCCAAGATACCCTATTGTGACCCCAACATTAGTAACACCAATGTTGGGGAGGGCAAGGGAATGCAGACCCACCATTCTGACCAATGTTTATATACACTGATACCTTTGAAGAAGCCCAGAAGTTCACCATAGTTTAAGAACCACTATTGTAGATAGTACTGTATTGTATAAAAGGGAGGGGATCTACAAGAGCCAGTATTTTACATAAAGAATCTGAGAACTTATTATTAGGGCAGTTATTGATGAATCATAACCTTTATTCATTATAATTAAACCATTGGTTAGGGAGCTGATGACAGATGTGTGTGATTGGTCTGTGTAGACTGTAGAGGGTCATCACAACCTTCTCTGCTGCTCTGTGATACTCCTTATCATAGTTTATAGGTCTACAGCCTTGGAGATCAGGAATATATAAGGGCTTGCTGGGGGGTCAGGCCTGGTGGGATTCTGTGTTTCTTCTAATATCCTTTACATTTACTTTGTTACTCTGGCGCTTGAGTCTCTCTATCCTTAGACCAACGACAGACCCAGGTATCTAACCCACCTACCATCAATCAGTTTGCCTTATCTGAGCCCCTTGCAACAAACAACTACTTTGACCACTTTTTTCTCTGACTTTTCCTCTGGGCCTGATCCTGCACTACAGAAATAGGACAGTAATTATCATCTAGCTCAGTGTTTCCCAAGCAGGTCCTTGGGGACTCCTGGTCCAGGTTTTTTTGGGGACTCCCGGTCCAGGTTTTTACTCGGTCTCAGCTCCATACCAAACAGTCCACATTTTTGCGCCTTCCATGGTGGGTGTGACAACGTGCTGCACCAGTGCATGCTCCCCAGCCTGAACCGACCTAACCAGCTCCCGGTAGGACCAAAGGACTGGCTTGGAAAACACTGAATGCGACAAAGGTGTAAGACTTGAAAATAATTAGTAGAGTTAAATAAGTTACACCCTGACACTTTAACTAAAATTGGCTGAATGACTGACGCTGTGACGGACTAAGGACTTCCAAGTTCTTCACTTTTATGTTCCTTTATCTTTACAAGTATATAAAAGGTGTAGGCAAAGTTGTTACTGTAAGAAAGTGAACAAACGAAACCTACAGCTCGAATGCAACTGAAAATGCCTTTTCTTTTTACATATAAATTTTCCTGAGAGGTTTACCTGACATCCACATTCTTTGCCAGCGGGGGGCAGCCCCACTCTCCAGGATTACTCCGGTACAGGAGGGGGAGGGGACCTCGGTTGGCATGGCAGAATGCTTCAAAGTCATTGGCCAGGGTCTTGTGCAGGATCACCACGTTTGTTTGCTGGTACCCTTTTAGTATAAAACAGTAAGAGACAGTGCGGTGTTCAATTTTCCTACTAAAATAATAAAATGTGAACTGTACATATGAATAAAACTCTACTGCATCCAAATTTACTTGGGTGATCCCATCTAATAAGCCATGAATATAAAAGAAACCTAAATATTTATACATCTATACTTATTTTTTAATAGCAAAATTAAGTGTTCGTATTTTGTACTAGAAATATAACAACAATAAAATGACAATATTAATCTTACCCACCTAAGGCCAGACCAGAGGTAGTGTCAAAACCATAAGCCTTTGTGCGGATTAAATTCCGTATTGAGGAAGGACTCAAACTTCCAGATGCAGATATTTTTGACATGACTGTTTTTAGGTTCAATGCTTCCTACTTTAACTTGTCTTTCGAAGGTGTGTTAATATTTTACAACCTTCAGGCATAATATGCGACACTGTCAATGCAATAGTACTAAAAACTGAAATGTGGTTTGAGCTTTGAACTGCACACCATTTAGGGCAGTGGTGGCTTAATGGCTAGGGAAGCGCACTCGTAATCGAAAGATTGCAGGTTCGAATCCCGGACCACCAAGGCACCACTGAGGTACTCTGAGCAAGGTACCGCCCCCAAACACTGCTCCCCGGGCGCTGAATTAGCTGCCCCCTGCTATGTCACGATGTCACATATGGGTTAAAAGTAGAGGACACATTTCGTTGTTGTGCACTATGTGCTGTGGTGTATAAACAATGACAATTAATTACTAAAAAAAAAAAATTACCTGAAAATCGTCCAAACACAAGCAATATTTTGCTTTTGGTCTGCTGTCATGTGTGATACTGGTAGTTCTCCATTCATTACGTAAATGCAGTCTTTATAACGTATGGAGTCTTCTTTGTGTAATTTAAAAGCACTGTGCATACTGTCTGCTATTAATATGAAACTGAATGATGGTAGGTAGAGTGCGTCCATGTAATCAGAGACTATTATTAAGTTTAGGGCTGCAACAACTGATAAAAACCCACACACCCCAACTGGAATTTAGCAGGTATTGCATTTTGCGTTTGTTTAAAAGTCATGTTCATCTTACAAGCAAGTTCATTCAAGTTTATTGCTTTTGGTTTAATTCTGTTTACACAGTATAATATCGGGATGGTACACAAACTTAGATACAACCCAAGCGAATATTATTGTATCAGTTTAGTACTAATATCGAGATACCAAACCTGGTATCTAAGTAAAAATGTTGGTATCGGTCCAGCGGTGTACAGGGGTAATAAAAATGTACTGTAGTGTTACCAAACATTACATATCCTTTAGAGACCTACAGAGACAAATTATTTTCCCTGTGCCTTAAAAATAATATATATGAATTTCAGCCATTGTAAAACATACAAATCATACTGCAAATTTAATATTAAGTAACATTGTCCCAGGTTTTATTGTCCATTGACTTTCACATCTTAGTGTATATCTGTAAAGTGAACCAGTGTCCTGTCAAGACAGCAGCTTAATTCCAGTTACCCTTTGACCTTGTCGTTTTGTGACACTTGATCTGTAAAGTTGGTTCTACTGGGAAACGAAGGTTCACTAAATCCACTACGTTTATTAAATTGCTATAAAAGAGATTTTTTAACAGTCACCTTAAAACGTGTATTCTATTGTATTTCCTTATATAAATAGCGTCAAATCACTCTTTATTTGCACATGGTTGAATACATTTTATTCAACAGTGATTTAGTTTAGAACCGAATACATTGGTATGACTATGAACTAATGTACACATATTTGTATCATTCTTAATCTAAACTATAATTAATAAACTGGTTAAATTATTCATTTTTCAGCATAGTTAACGTTATCAATTCATAATATAAAGTATTCCTACCTGAACCCATACCTGCTGCTTTGGTGTGAGCAAATATCTCCCCTTTGACTGGGAGTCGAAAGTAGTTAAGGAAATTCCTCGCAAGTCTTACAGCAGAGAACATTTTAAAAACACATATATACTTTCAAGTCATTTATCGGATTAATATCGTAGCTGTAATGAGGTAAGAGCAGATAATGAACAGTAAGGGTCAAAAAAAGTATCGAAATGAGCTATTACAGCTGGCCACTTTACAAATCGCATTAAAAATAACCACTTTCTCGTTAAATGCATACTAGCGTTACATTCCAACCAAATAAATCAAGAAAAAAAAATCGACATCCAGAGAGGAAGGTCAAATTAGCTCGTAAGCTACATTTCTGAAATATAAGCCAAGGCCCTGTTAAGAATACAGAGGCCGAACAAAAACGAGACCAGGGCAACCAGAGTGATAAAAGCACAAAGCTATGTACTCTATATAGACTCGCTTTATCATAAAGTATTTAAATTGAAAACACATCCGACATATTATATCGTGTTTAGAATATTACTACGGCCTATTCCGCCAAACAAAACGCTAAATGACAGCGGGGTTTCCTTCTCTCTGATTCGCTGAGCTATCCGTCAGTCACGGCTCGTTACACCAATGGGAAGGAAGAGCGCGGCCGCTGGGCGGTTTGTGTTCGGAGGACGGGTCCATCGATGCACTGACGGCTCGGTCCGGCGGCAGCGGAGCTTCGTTTTCGGCCAGCAAGCCGAAGCGGCTGCGTTAGGGGGGCTCGATCGTTCAAGGTATGGTGGTGGTAGTTTGGAGCTCAACTAGCAGATAGTGTTATGACATTGCGGTGAACACGGTGCACATTTCCTAGCTTTACTGCCAATGTATCTAAGAAGTCAGTGACATTTCAGTGTTTATTTATTTGTTTATTTGTTTATTCGACGAATACGAGACGTCTCTAGTTAGTTTAGAAGTATTTAGGATGTAACACATTTTGAAGATATAATAATTTTGGTTTAGAGTTCCATATCACCATCAATGGAAGGAGCCACTGGGGAAGGTGACATATTTACGGTGAAACATGAGCTGAAAGATGGTAAGTTTTGTATCTCTGTGTTATGATTATATAGAAAATCGCTTTGCGCATTTGCAACTGCGTTTCGATTCGCTCTGCCGGGTCTGCGTGTGACCGGGCGTTTTACAATCTAAATCGGTAATGTCGCTGCCAAGATTGAAAATGAAATATCAAATTAAAGTTACGGAGTTAACTATCTTGTCAGGCAGTCAGAACACCTGGTGCACTGTATCGTCTTGAAAATGACCATTAAGAATAAATGAATGAATGAATAAGCTCTATACAGCCATCTGTACAGAACATTGCCTCTTTGATATTCGGTCCGTATTGTCACCTGTCAGTGTAGTACATGGGCGTAAATTATGCCCCCTCCCAATTATTATGGGGGGCACCAATAATCAAAACCAGCCAATACAACACCCTGGATCCCCTTAAATGGGTGGAGACCTCAACCCCCCAACCGACCCAAAGGTATGCCCTTGGTGCAGAATGCCTGTTTCCGTAGGGGGATGCTCTTTCGGTAGGTCGGGGTCGGAAAAGAGGCCGTTTAGCGCTGCGTGCCGTGCGGTGTCAGCAGTGAGATAGCGTGCGTTGGTGGTTAGCACTTTAATGTTGTGAGAAAGCGACCAGGGGCGTGGTATTTTCCCATGAAACCCACAACCGGGACTGAAATGGTTTTTTAGCTGGTGTTTTTGATGATATACTTTGATATAAATGTTGCATTTGTAACATTTTTGCTAGAGGTAATGCATGCATTCAATTTGGCACATATACGGTGTTGGGGGAGTTACTCACAAAAGTAATCCATTACAGACATAGGTAGAAAGTTCTGGTCCAGAAGGTTCAAATCCAGACCAAGGCTTTGTAACAACCAACCAGTTAAGTGCTCTGTGACTGTGACTCTTTAAAGTCAACTGGTTGGTTGCTACAAAATCTTGTTCTGAATTTGTATTTTCTGGACTTGAACTTTCCGCTCCTGCCTGTAATGGATTACTTCTGTGAGTAACTGCCCCAACACTGCACGTGCCAGTAGTTTACGTATTTAGTTATATGGGTGTTTGCTCACCAGATTCCCCAATAATTTGTTCTTGACTCATAACTTTAGAAAAAAGTTAAAGATACCTGGGCCAGTGCATGTTTAGGTTCTGCCAGCAGACCACTTGAGGATAAAACACATTGAGATTTGAGAGGACCAGTCAAGGCAGAGCCAGATTAAGTTCAAGGACACCTGAATTGTGCTGTAGCAACACAGGCTAATTGACCTCTGAACTGGAAAGGATTCAAGGAATGGAACATAGCTTAATTGAAAGATCAAATGAAGTGAAAGACTGCATGGGCACAACTCGGCTCTGTGTGTTCACTGTTAGTGTTAGTATATAAAAATAAAGGTATTGTTTTGTTGAATCTCATAGGCTGTCGCGAGGCACATTTAGGTGTTTTTTATGGACCTTGAAGAACGGAAGTGATCAGATCTTTTTCCATGCACTTTTTTATTGGTTCAGTTAAAACTTCTTTGGAGAAGTACGAGGGATGTGCATCTTAACATGCAATTGCTGATGTGTTCGCCTGCAGAATATCCGTGTTGTAGGCAAGCATGCCTGATAGTGGCCACATTGCTCTTCTGGAGTTCCAGATTTTACATTTGATTGCTTTCTGTGATCCTGCTTCCATCATAGTTTTTCCTGTAAAGTTGTTTATAATTATATTATTTACAGCTATTTGCATAAAAGGGACTGTGTACAGTGTAGTGTGTAGCACAGTGGCTTAGGCATCATATCCAGTCCATATCCAGAATGTTGTGGGTTCAAATATCCTTGGCTGACAGATCACTGTTGGGTCTTTGGACAGGGTTCTTAACCTCTCCCCGACCCCAAGCAGTATCCCTTGTGTAAAGAAAAGCAAATAAATGAATTTAATGTACATGTGCATGAGATCAAGTCCTAAAATTGTTTATGCCATTTATAAACAAGATATATATATGTGTGTGTGTTTGTATGTATTTTCTTACAGTAGCAGATATGTTTTATATTTATACTGTATGTACAAAGACTGCTTTAGGGTGAGTGGTGTCTGAGTTTGGATCTCATGCTGATATTTATGCTCGGTGCCAAAGCTGAATTTGCTGTACTTTGTTTCACCATGCAGCCAGTACCTTTTGACCTTTCTCCTGGTTAGCTGAAGTCCTTTAGCCAGGAACTCATTGTCCCGACCGGACCTTGAACTGGGAGGTTCGTTTGGACTGGTTTGCGCTTGTGAGGCTTTACCGTCACAAAGCCCAAATCTTTCCTCTTCCCTTATAATACACACACAGATAATAACAAGGCCAGAACCCTTCGGGGACAGTCAGCACTGTCTGGACCCAAACTTGGCTGTGCTGTGTATTCTCCTCTCTTAATAAACACCTTCTAATTCTCTGAGTGATGCGTCACACTGGATTTTACTTTTAATGAAATCTTTTGAGGCCTTGTGGTGTTTTTGTGCTTATTTTAATCATTCCTCATTATCTGTTTCACTGAATCCTTGTCTGCCCGAAGTCCTCATTATGTCTTTTTTGAGCAATTTCCCAGTTTGTTTATTTATTTATTTTTGGCATCAGATTTTGGCCATTTTCATGGGAGCTGACAGTTCCATTCGAAATATGACCCATCTGACTGCACACATCGAACTTGACTGCTGACACTATTGTATATTTATTTATTTTCTCTTATTTCACTTTTCCTTTTGTCCGGTACTGAATCATCTTTTGTCCAGTGTTGAATAGCTGTATGTTCCAGTAAAGCTTCATGCAGATGGCTTTCCTGGGAACGTGAAATGACCTTTCCAATGTTGCCTTTCTTGAGAGGTGGGTGTACCACCTAGGACTGTGCATACTTTATCCCCACTGGGATAGCAGAGAAGGCCAGGATGGATAAATCGGCTCTTTAGATGCCTGTTTGGTCTATGTAGGCTAAGGCTTATCAGGATGTCTTGTGGAGTGACACAAATTCACCATGGTGTGTTCATTGTTTTGTCCCAGACCCTGGCAGTTAAACAGGAGCCAGTGTTGTTACTGAACTTGTATTGATTATTGGGATGTTTCCTGTTTTTCTTAGAGCTAATAGTGTCAGTGTAGTATCTGAGCTATTCATTAATAGCATTTTCATCATCAACATGTCCAAATGTTCCTGAGCTGAATGTTTACCTCCTGAATACTCTAACATCGTAGTGTTTGACTGTGAAAAGCCCTCGAGTGTAGGGTTTTATAATTAGGTGCATGGCTGCGGGTATTTCTGTCGCTGTTAGCTGTTCGTATGCTGTCAGTGGCGGGTTTGACAGAACTGGCTGCCATTTACCATACGTTTCACAAATTCATCGTCTTGATATGGGGAATCGGCAGGCATCTCTCTGTCTCTATATAACAGCCCACAGGGGACCATGTTCAGAGTGTCGTTTGATGTTTGCAGGTGGAGCCCCCAATTTGCATGCCTCCACGGCACCTTATCTGTGTCCTCAGAATTGATCAGACTTGCTATATCTGCTAATGTCAGCAGCCATCTGATTATGAGGTTACTCTGCAAATATCGCAGCCATGTCTGTTGGCTCTAAACCAAGCTTTGGTTTCGTGTTTCGTCAGTGTTCTTATCGCCAGTTTAGCAGGTGTTTCGTTGTTTCTTTTTTGTAAATGCAGATTGACAAAAGTAGCATTGCATTGGTTGTTTCATTTTGCTTATATTACATGCTGTGTCGTGCATTATGTTCCTTGTTGATAGTTCCTAGCCTGATTAGCATACGAATTAGCTGGTGGTGAAGAAGCCAATTAGAGCAAGTCGCACACGCAGGGCCTCCTGCTTTCGAACGACTGCAGCACTTTGTCAGTTATAACTACCTAACGGTTTTCAACAAAAAAACTCAAATACTTTTCCGAGTTACAGCAATTTAGCGAAGTGCTTTATTGGGAAATTTTTAAAAAGCAACGTTTCAGAATGACCTTTTTCAGCCTGCTAAGCATTGTGAGTGAGGGTGCTAATCATGAGAGAAGGTTTGAGATGCATTTGAACCGGAGCAAACTGATGCAGGGCTGCCAACTGTTACGGCAAATCTATATTATTCCATTATGAACCTAAAATTATCGACATCAAAAGCATTGGGGTAGTTTGCAAACCCAATAGACTATTTACAAGGCAATAAATCTGCTACAGACATGTAAATGTGTGTTCATGCGTGTGCAGACTTGTCTCGAATTGAAAATCTCATGCCAGCCAGCTGACCAAAGTTGGCAGCCCTGCTGATGTGGTGGTTGTTTTGTTGTGCAAAGATGGGAGGTGTTGCCCAGTATCAGGAAGCCAGTTCACAGTAGTGATCCTAGTGGAGAGGGTGCTGTGCTTATTCGTTCTTGTGAGCTCTGGGCTTGGGAAAGAACATGTCACAACTGTTCTCTGGGTGGCTGCCAGCCAATGACTGAACTCCGGCTTGCGAGAGCAGACTGCATCTCCCTTCCGGTTGTTCTTATCTTGTTCCCCACTTCCTTTTTCACGCGCAGCCAGCGGTAATACCAACTTCAGGTCCTGTCAGTGAAATTAGCAGTGTGGCTCTCTACTGTTATGGCATTGCTTTTGGCCTAATTAGGGTGACCACTTAATACCTGTCAGGACACTGTGAGCTATGACAGGGTTTGTAAACTAGCATTTCAGCCATTTCAAGTAAAAGGACCCGGATTTCACTTAAGCACCGAGTTCTTGCTGTGTGCTGTTTGGCCAGTCTCCTATGATCATGCACGTGTCATTAATGTTAATGGGAAACAGGTGGACGGTCTTTCAATCAAGGAAACAGACCAGTAAGAGTACAAAACTGTTTTGTTTCAGCTCTTTATTAAAAGATTGATCAATGGAACTCTTGACTGAATGACTAAAAACCCATTAAATGTAATGCTTGAGACATTTCTGTTGATTTGTTATTTGTTTATTGAGTCTTATTTATGTCATTGGCTCCACTAAATTAAGAATGTGTTTCACACTCTAAAAAGTCTTGTACTAGTATGTATGTCATGGTGTGTTTTAGTGCAGCCTGAAGAGCACCTTGTATCTGGGGTGTGAATCATGTCATCAGTTACTTTGGGGGGGGGGAGTGGCATGTAGTGAATCAGGCTTACTTGCAATATGGCAACCTGTCATAATGGGACAATAAAAATTAATGAATTAGTAAACAGACATACAAAAAGCAACTCCCCTCAGTTCTGGAAACCATTTGTTTGTTCAAAACAAAGCAATAGTTCTTAAAGACAGTTTACCCATAGACATCTTCCTTAACGGCGGATGAAATCACCTGCTGCTCTTCTAAATGTTTGCTCGGTCTAGAACCTGGTGAAGCTGGTCCTTATGGGAATATTTTGACCAGGTACTATATTTCAGGTCCTGCATGAAATATTAACTGCTACTGAGTCATAGCATGCAAGCAGACGGAAAACTGTGGCTTGTGTGTGTGTGTGTGTGTGTGTGGTTTGGTTTGTTTGGGTACCTTTATTTCTTCTGCCTTTTTGCAGATTTCGCTTGGGCTGGCAGGTAGTACACAGTGTAGAGGGAGCTCAGCTCTCTGTTGTGGTTGAAGGGCATTTTAGTCAGCATTAATCGTATCTTTCAAACATCAGAGTGTGCTGCTGATGACAGCAGTAGCCATAGATTTATAGTTGCAAACTTCTTATTTTGTTATCATTCTTTAATAGTTGGACATGAAAAGTAGATGAACCACAATCGAAAGCTAAATGCGGAGTTCCTGTGGGGTTGGAACATTTTTTATGAGCACAGCTTTGGGTGTTATAAGACCTCTGGACTGCAGAACGTACAATTTAAGATGCTTTTAGTCAGCTCCATTAGGAATTTGTTCAGAATTGCTGGTCAACAGCTAACAGCAGTCCTACATGAAAAATAGTAGCGGATCGATCGAAATTTATGCACATCGCCGATATAAAAGGGTAGTTAAATATACAGAAATGGTTTATTTCTTTCTCAGCTGATGTGTCGCGACCTGAAAGTGGGTCACGAGACCAATTTCAGTGGCTTGGAGAGTGTGTGGTCGGCACATCGCACTGCCTGCAACCCTCCTTCCAACAGTATTGTTTTTGTATATTATTGTTGTATATTTGTTTTTTTTTTCTCTTGTTTTTCTCGTTTGAGTTGTGAATTAATGACCAGGGAAAAATGTGGGTCCTGAGGCAAAACCAGATGGAAACCACTGATCTCAGACATATATTCAAAACATGTCTTCACCTTCACTGTCATAAATGTTTTTGAGGCCCATGTGATGGGAAAAGGTTAGTTTTTGCCTCAAGCTCTGACTGTTGGCCCCTTCTTCTCTTCACAGCCAACCTAACTGGCCACGTGGAGAAGGTTGGAATCGAGAACTTCGAGCTGCTTAAGGTACTAGGCACCGGAGGTGAGTAACTAAAAGCAGGAAATGATGTACCGGTAATTGCACAAAATGGTGTGACTGGCTATGTGATGTTCTCTGTGTTGACTGTCTTTCAGGCTTTATTATATTAGGCTTATGAAGGTTTTTTTGTTGAAAAATAATTTAGACTGAAATCAATGTGTCATGATATCCTAAGAGCATCCCAGTATTAACAACTGCTCAGTGATTCCCATTGTACTTATTGTATTATATTGTCCAGTACATATTGTATTTAATTCTACATTCCTTGAACTGCACTCTTGCTCTTTATATACATTTATTGACCATACGTTCCCATTGTATGTCAATGAGAGCCACTGACAAATTCTTTGTTTGTCTGGACACTCTTGGCTAATAAACCCAATTCTGATTCAGTTTCCTGTCGACGTTCTCCCCGTCAGCCTATGGAAAGGTGTTCCTGGTGCGCAAGGTCAGCGGCCATGATGTGGGCCAGCTGTACGCCATGAAGGTGCTGAAGAAGGCCACCATCGTGCAGAAGGCCAAGACGAGGGAGCACACGCGCACCGAGCGACAGGTCCTGGAGCACATCCGCCAGTCGCCCTTCCTCGTCACGCTGCACTACGCCTTCCAGACCGACACCCGGCTGCACCTCATCCTCGGTCTGTCTGCCTCTCAGTGTCCTGCCTTTACGCTCATAATTACTGAAGTTCTCCATCAGTCTTTACAATGAGGTGGCAGTTTCTAGACTTTGATTATATTTTGAATCTTTCGTAACGACATTAAATCATCGCAAACCGAATATCACGTGATTTTTGAGATTGAAGCATCTACACCGTGGGCTCTGTCTGCCGTCTTCCTGTGTATGTTTGTCGAAGTGGGATCTTTAACCATTTCTTGCAGATATTGAGTTCCCTGGGTGATTATGGGGTCGCTGGCCTTAACTGCACTTGCCTTATTTTGGTGATCTTGGCTGGGCCTCGTGCCATGTGGCGTTTTTTTATAGTGGTTCGGTAGCTTTTCATGCATGTGCTTATCGGTGGATGGAACACCGTGTCGTATGTTCATGCCAGGCTGCCGTTGCAGATTACGTTAGCGGGGGGGAGCTGTTCACACACCTGGTGCAGAGGGTCCGCTTTAAGGAGCAGGAGGTGGCGCTGTACAGTGGTGAGATCGTGCTGGCCTTGGAACACCTGCACCAGGTAAGGGG
>JAODJU010000025.1:11626060-11638953 GCA_026776725.1 Gnathonemus echidnorhynchus
GTGTAAGTGGGGGGTGGGGGGGGGGGGGTTGATTTCTTAGATTGGCTCCCACTGGATCTTTCCATGGGCTAGTCCTTATTGTTATTGTGGGCTTGTAAAAAGCAATCCATCCACTAATTTACTATTATATCTATCTATCTATCTATCTATCTATCTATCTATCTATCTATCTATCTATGTGCTTATTTGTGTACGTACGTTTGTTTATGTATATATGTGTACGTATGTATGTATGTATGTACGTATGTAATATTACAATATTCCGTTTTTGAGAATATCCTATTTGTGTCCTGTGTACTTTTTAAAAATTCTTTGCACTGTTTACTATGTTTGTACTATGTATTACTTCATCTGTTTGGTACTACATGTATGTTTGTCTGTGTGCTACACTGTCCCACAAGAATTTCCCCCTGGGATCAGTCCATGTTAATCTCTATCTTAATCTCTATCTTAATCTTAATCTTAATCGCCGCTTTTAAAAAGATATGAGGATGGTTACACAAGGCTCTGCTTCTTCATTTGGGTGCCCTAGTTCATGCTTTGCTAATGTCTTCCTTCGGGCAGCGTCCTCGCTAGGTGTGTATGTGAGAGATCCCCTTAACCTCCCCTTGTGTCCCTTGTCTCCCTTGGCCCCTTTTGGGGAGTGAGGAAAGGGGGAGTGGTCGGGGGGGCGGGAGCTATGGCTCCTTGTAGAGAGTATGTCGTACACCAGCCAGCTGCAAGGACACAGCAGTGCCGACCCTGCAGGTCCCGGCGTCACGGCCCTGAGATGGGGAGTAGCTTCTTATTAAGCTACTCCCCATTAAGGTCCCGCTGTCCCGGCTGTCTGCATCAGAGAGTTTCGGAAAGGTCTCCGTCCTGCTCTGCACAAAGGATTATGGTAAAAAGGGCTGACCAACCAATCCGTGGTGCTCATTTGCATTTGTATTACTGTGGCGTGGGCTCATCTTCACACAGGTTCTTATTCTCTGCGACGGGGTATAATGTTTGTTATTCAGACGCTCCGTGTGTATAAGCTCATCCCACATATTGCTAATTACCATGTGGCAGGGAGTATGTGTCTATACTGAATATGATTATTGTATTCAATAGCTTCTAATTTCTCCCCATGGGGATCGATAATGTTCCATCTTATCTATTTTATCTTGCTCAGAAAAAGAACACATTTTAACATCCGAACATATGCAAATTAATAATATTAAAATAGCTAACAAAATAATTTCTTTTGTTCTGAAAAAAGTTACTGATATGTTGCGTGACTTGAAGGTCACCACTTCAGCTCCTAATTTCTCCTCATGGGCACCTCAGCTGCTCTGTGTATTCGTTGAATTTTACCACCATCTCTCCTAATTAATTAATTAACTTGATGAAGTATTTAATAGCCAAACCTCATCAAGTTGTTTTTAAAAATACTTGGAGACGTTAGATGTTTACTGCAGGTATTGAGGCGGTTTTGAAATGGCTCTGAGAGACGTTGACAGACAAAATATTATAGTTTTACACCAACTTGAAGATCATTTAAACATCGTTCTTTTTGACTGCCTAAGACTTCTGCATGGTACTGTACATAATTTTTGAGAGTACACAAAAACAACAATAAGATTTAAGTGTCTGTCTAAGACTGTGAGCCCTTTGGCAAGGGCGTCTCCTCATAAAGAGTGTTTCTATGGTAGGAGTGGGTAGTCAAAGAGTCTGTCACCAAGCAGCAGGAGTCTAGGACCACAAGATGGGTCTTGCTGTCAAGTCGTAGAATGATGTATGATGGGGGTAGTAAGGGTGGGATCCTTGCTGTTTTTCATCGGAGTTGGGTAGGCATTGCCTTGACAAGAGGTATTTAGAGGGTTGTAGTTATAAAGCTGGACTTGCTCATATGGTAGTGCAATGAAAATCCACAACACTGTGAAAACCAACCAATAAAAAGGCCATAAGATTCAAACTTCGCAAATTAGCTAAAGGCCACCCCTTTTTGCTCACAAGGACAAAAGGTTTGTACTCATTCTATGCTAAAAATAATCAATTGGCACTTAATATCCTTTGAATTGGAAGATATACAGAGTTTTTGACTCCTGGTGATTGGTGAAAATCCCATGCCTGTCATAAACAGTAGAGGTGTGTCCCAGAGCTGAATTTAAAGGTCAGACTGGAACTGGAAGTGGAGAAGCACGTTTACAAAAAGCCAAGTGTTAGTTTTTGAAAAAATATTCAGTCAATGCATATTCATTTCTTCAAAAAAAGAATATAGATATTACAGTACATATATATACACACACTTTTTGTTCGTAAAATATAAAACAGAGATATCTGACTATAATGTGTTTTATTGCCGATATCACAATTATACTACCAGCTAAATAGTGGCACCAAATAGAAGTGAAAATACAGAGAATTATGTAGGTAAAATCCTTATATGTAATCAATTCTTTTGGTTTCGGAAATATACCAAAAGATACATAAATGTTTATCATTAAAATATAAATTAAAACCAACAAGATTAAACCAATATATTTATTTTTTATGTAGTCTAACACGGTTTCAAATTTATTTATTATAACATTTCATTGTGATTACAATACAGTTAATAATAAAAGTTATGTATACACAGTAGAACTGTTCCAGTGAAATATACACATATCCAACAGTAACTGCTTAATATTATAGCAATGAACAATATATATATATCAAATATATATGCACACAGCTTGCTGTACATGTATATTGGTGTACATAAACCTAAAATGGAAATCATAAGTAAAAATATAATTTAGATTAAATGTGTATAAGACAATAAACACTGACAATAAACAAACCTGAATGTTAAATAGGCTGTTTCTGTAAAGGATATAACTACAAACTGAGAACAATGTCTTGGCATGAAGATCCATCTTATGTGTTTTTAATCTTGTTGTTCGAAGCTCTCAGAATTCATATTAAACAATAAACACAAAATAATATTTTCATTGGAGAAGTATTACAGAGATGATCCAGATATTCTAGACATTGTTTCTGAGTACCTATTTTCCTCCAGCATGACCCGTCCGATCAGAGATCACAGTGAACCTCCACAGCATTCAAATGATGCATATATTGCAGTGTTTCCCAATCGGGTCCTCGGGGACCGACAGCCAGTCCGCGTTTTTGCTCCCTCCGAGCTCCCTGTTGGACAGCCCACATTTTTGCTCCCTCCCAGCTCCCGGTAGGAGCTGGGAGGGAGCAAAAACGTGGACTGTCTGTGGATCCCCAAGGAGTGGATAGGGAAAAATTGATATATTGTCACAAAGCTATGGGTCTGTTTATAAAAACCCATCCTCTTCATCTTCGTCGCCTATTTGTGCTGCCTCAGCTGTGCCCCGGGCAGGATCAAAGGCCTGCTCTCTTAGCCCAGTCCATTTGCCTTCTACCTCATTTCAAACTCCACTTTCATTTTGGATAGACAAAGTAATTCCCTTCTCATGGTAGATGGGAGTAAGCATGCATGCCCTGTCAAGTGGGTAGCTTTATCTTTAATGTTCATTGCTTTTTCTGTTTGCATCTCTCACTGGATGCATGCAGTGGGTGCTTCCAATTCAGCTCAGATGCACAGGGTAATGAACCAAATGACATGCAAGAAACTGTGTGATTTTTTATTTTTTTTGCCTCAGCCCTTGAGATGAGATTTCTGGTAGCTTCTTCCTGGGGAGTTACACTTCCCAAGCGTTTCTCATTATTTCCTGACTGTATTGCTGGATTCGCAAGTGGCGCCAGCTCGATGGGAGGGAACACACTTTTAAAACAGATCTGGGGCAGGAAAGCGTGAGTGCTGCACGAGCAGCCCTGTCATTTCACTATCGGCCCAGTAGGTGGAGTAATTGCACAGCAGACAAGCACAAATTCAGGAAGTTTTTTCCTCCTGAATTTTCTTGATGAGTACTAGCCAATCAACTCCACACACAACTTTTATAGGCAAATATCTATTTATTCTGTGCTTAGGTTCTCATACTTGTAACTTGTGAACAATACATGCAATCCAGCAGTGACAAAATCGAGGAAAGGCAGTGAATGTGGTCTATTACTGGTGACAATGGGCAAATTATTTTTGAGCACAAATGCAGTTGAATAAATCCACTCCCAGTTTAACAGAGGTGTGTGTTAAAATAAACAAGCAGATGAATGTATTAATGCACATCTACACTATAACATTATTTATTCGTATTTATTTGGGAACCTGGTTCTAGGCAGTACTTTTGTAAATACCGATTTACTGAGTGTAATTTGTACTGATTTGCACTATTGTTCATACTTAAATGTATTATTTATTACTAGTAGTGGATTATTTTTGTCACCAATTCTGCAGCAGTACTGCCAAGACAAGTTCATAGTATATGAAGGTGTAGCTGGCCAATAAAGTGAATCCTGATTCCAATTCAGATTCTAATGAAACGAATCCACCTTGAATGAGCTTCCTGCCCTCGATTTGCCTTTTCGGCCTGCCATGGTGCGCCGGCCTGCTAAAAGAGCAGCAAGGAGGCCTCCCTTGACCCTGTAAAGGAAGGTAATGAAGCGTCCTCCTCCCAGGGAGGACTGGCCACAGGGAAACTGCAGGGCATGTCTTCCCGCCCCCCCGTCCCTTGAGACTCGTAACTCTTCCTGCACGCCTACCTTAAGCGCTATCACTCTCCTTTGTGACATCAACTCTCCTTTTAATTATTCAAATTAATTAGCAGGCACTCACCTAAACTGCAGCTTACAGGTTACCTTTCAAACCGATTATTTTTTTTCTTTTGCTGGAGCAATTCATGTTAAGCACCTTATTCAAGGCTGAAACACCTTTCAGCCTGTAAACACTCAGCCATCTCCTTCCCCTGCCTTTTAGATCAAAACTGAAGCGCCTTCATTTCCCTGTTGGTCTCCACATGTGTTACATTTAAGGAGGCAGGATTCTGTTCATTAACTGCTTTTATTTTGCAGCTTAGCTGTGCTTTTTTATCCAGAGCAGATTGCAGTTTTACTCGTTTATAAAGCTCAGTTATTTTTCAGGACCAATTCATGTTAAGTACTTTTCTCACGGGGTTGCAGAGAATTGAACAAGCCAGCTTCGGCTTGCAAGGTCCACTCTACCTGCCCGCCCTTTCTATTTCGGTGACAGGGCCAACAAAAATGTGCTTTCAATTAGCAGATGGTTGGCGACAAAGTCTGGATCCCATTCAGAGTAACCACATACTGGACTAATACTGGTATTGTGATGAGGTCACGCTAAAGTTTCACAGTGACAGTGAATTAAACGGCTGGGGAGTCAATACCAGAATTTTCTGCCACTTCTTTTAACTGTAAGGCTAGTAAGTCCTGTGGGTGATGGCTTCATACAAGGGAGATTTATTTATTTTTTTTAATCTTTGTGCCATGCTGGTGCGATTGTGTGGAAAGGAGAAAATGACTTAAGATATAAATCCTATGCATTTGTCTGGGGTTACAAAGACCTAATTTGTCTTGACGTGTAGTTCTCTGTTCTGCCATTACACTGCTACCATTGTGCTTCTATAGTAAAACTGGTTGCAGGTTATGTTACTTTTTGAATTTACTATATTATCAAAAAAGAAAAAGAACCCATATCTTTATTTGATTAAGAAGGTCTCCCAGTGCCAGGAGCCTTTCAAATGGGAACAGCAGGAAAACTTCCAGCTGCTTCATAACTACTGTCTACCTGCTTTTATACCCTGGACTCATGTTTGTAAACCATGAAACAAGTTAACAAATATATACAGTTTTCTGCAACAGGCTTTAACACATTCATAAGATGTGTCTATAAATGTTTATGTTTATTGCTAATAAAGATTTGTTTCTTGTGCAGATAACATTATCTAGAATTCCTTTGTCACATATCCCAGTAGCCATAATCTCTCCATCCATCCATATTCTATGCTGCTTATCTAGTTCTTGGTTCTAATAAGCCTTCCAGGCTTTAAGGATTTATGTGCCTTTCCATTATAATGACTAACCTGGGCCTGGATGTCGACCATAAAGTGATGGCAGTGGCCATTGTACAATAGTTAAAATGGTTAGTTACTGAGGTGCTAATTAATCTGACCAAAAAGTTAATTTGCTCAGGCAAATAGAGCAAAAAAAATTCAGCAAAAGAAAATTTCAAATGCTTAAATTCACTAGTGAATAAAATGAGTGTAGCTTAACTAGCCAGTTCCCTAAGTTAACAAAAAAATCACACATTTTAACACATTTTACTTCACATCTCTTTCACTGGATGCTCACATCTCGCCTACTGTGAAAGCCTCCTAACCCTACCTACACAGCATGAATCTCTGCCTCCTCCACCCAGCTGCCGAATCCCTCATCCACGCCTTCATCTGCTCCAGGTTCCAGTCATCTGCTCCAGAGTCATCCAAAAGCTCCAGCTTGGCCAGACCTGTGCAGCCCAGCTTCACGTCCCTAACTCAGACCTACCATCATTTCTCATCTTCGCTCTAACTTACAATGAATTCCTATAGAATTTAGGATCTCCACTGAGATCTGGAGTGGGGGGGGGGTGTTCCACGAAGCAGGATTTCTCAGTTAGCTGGGTTAACTTAAGCTAGAAGTCATGATTGTCCAATAGGAATGCTCTTTACCTAAAATATTATTAGACAACTATAATTTCTAGCTTAAGTTAATCTAGCTAACTGAAATCTTGCTTTGTAGAACATCCCCCTGCTCCCCTAAGTCTCTGCTCCTATCATCCCTCTCGTTCTCTGCGATCTTCCCTCTCTGGGCTCCTCACTGTTCCTCCATCTGAACTCCATGGCTTTGGTGCTCCAGTGTTGCCCCCATCTGTTCCCCTGATCGAGTTCTCTTCCCCTGGATGACCCATATTCCATTCTTTGAATATTGTTTTTATTTTATGCTTATTTTCTAGTGTTTGCTATTGTCTATCTGTGCTCTGTGTTCTTTATTTTTCCCTCACTTATTGAATCGTTGGTTTCTATATAAAGTAAACTTATGTTGTAAATGTGGTAATTCATGTACTGTACAATGTTGTGCAAAACATTCTTCAGTAAATAGGAAATAATCCCCGATTATAATGGCGAAGTGCCTCTGGCCGTGACATTTCCTGGAAGGGAAGGGAAGGGAAGGGAAGGGAAGAAGCCCTTTTGTTTGTTATGGTTCTCTTGCAATTTGTGACACAAAGGTTGACAATAAAAAACAAGCCTTTATAAAATTCTGTGGTGCTCTGAATTGCTCAAGTAAAAGAGTATTATCACTAATTATGGTTAAAGTTTTATCTTCTTAAAGAAAGTTTTATTATGGTATGTTTTTGTATGCTGCAAGATGTTCTCATGGGTTTCTTAGCACAATGCCTGAATCAAGGCTGCACTAGCCTTGGAATGTCCTCAGTGAAGCGGTGAATGGATGCATTTATGGAAAATATGTGCTATCGCCTTTGTCCTTTGGCCTACTCTGGAAGAATGTCAACGAGGAGAAAACAAGCAGGAAGCAAAAGGTACTGAGGGGGATGAAGGTAAGACAATGCATCATAAAAGCCCCTTCACCTTTCACCAGCTCCTCCGTGTCTGCCCAGGTACAGCTGTCACCTTTGTGCTTTCAAAGTCGCACATGCTCATCTCTGCTTCTTTTGTCCTTCCCTTTGTAACGGTCAAGAACGCCACTCAGAGCAAAACAGGAGGAAAGCTTCGCATTTGTGACCAGCATCAAAACTCTCTTAATAATTCTGATTAGGATTCTGCCTGTTTGCGAAGCGGCTGGGGGGATCGGGGATATGGGCGACCAAGACAATGCAATTAAATGATTAATGCACAGCAGGACCGCAGACAATTAAAATTATTATGGAAATTAAAATGACATTATGTCACAGCAGAAAGTCGATGATACTGGGCTCGTCTTTCGAAGCAATTTTCATTATTCCAATAATTGAAATTATGGCATATTCATCCGTTTAACTGGGTGAGGAGGGCTAAGAGCGACCACTAATTAAATGCAATCATTAGCATCTAAACAAAGTAATTGGGAAGTCCTTTATCTCCGGGGATAGGTGATAAGGCATCATCACCCTCTTCTACCAAAATGCAAAAACAAGCAATTAAACCACAGACAAAGGGGGGTCCTAGCGTGTGAATCTGGCACTGGGCACGTTTGAAAACAGGCCTGATTGCTTTGATTATAGACCTCGCCTTGCCACAGTTGATTTGTTTATGGCTGCCATTGTAGAATTCCTTTTCAAAGCTGCATTGTTCTTCACTGGGTTAAACTTGTAAAAAACACTGACATTGGTTTATATTAATTATCTTATTTTTTTGCGTACAAGAGGATATCAATTAATAGCACCAGCAACGACTGTGTCAGCGCCACAGGGTGGGGGTATCGCCGAAATGGCCGGCTATGCCCCCCCCACCCCAAAAAAGCAAACAACTAAGACATTTTGTGCAATTATAGGTGATGTGTCTATTTCTTTCTGTCACTATCAACACCCCCTGTCCCTCCACACAACTTTTACTTGTTCTGGCACATACACAGAACAAAACAATTATTATTATTATAATGACTGAGGAACTGTAAGTTGCTGTATGCATATATAGATGTTTTGCAATACCAGTTTCTAGTCTATGGGTCGCAAATAAAGAGGCAATGCATCAGTAGTTCTAGTTTCCATTATCTATGAGACAGGTCCGTACCTTTACATAACATGTATTTCATTTATATAGCACCTTTCTAGAACAAATGTCACAAACTACTTGACAATAAATTTCTAAAATAAAGATATTCAAACAACCTGTTTGTACATAAAAGAATTCTAAGCTGTTTCGTAAGAGAACGCGTCCTGCTTTTAACCCTGGAATATGTTTATTCTCCCTTGAACTTTTATTGCTTATTTTCTCTTTGTCTGAAGAGAAAGGATTTGCTAGAACTTTCACTGTGTATTTAGTTATGTCTGCTGGCTGCCACCTGCTATATTAACAGTGACAGCTGTAGGGCTTGTCTTCTATTGTTTTTAAGTGAAAGGACATTTCTTTTTGTAAATTAATGTAATAGGTATTTTAACATCCTTTTAATCCTCGCAAAGGTATCTTATTTTCCATGCTGTTGCCTGCTATCAGATGCACCATATGTACTATGATGACCTCGACTGTGACCCCCACAGCACGCTGGTGAAGGTCAAGCGTAATAATGAACATGTGACTCAAGGTATGTTCTGTGTACCAGGGTACAGCACTGGGTCAGTTTTTTCACATTTGCTGCAGATCTGCAAGACCAGTGACGTCTAACAAGACAAAGTGTATGATGCTATTGGGGATGTTGCAGCTCTTCCAACTTTCATGGTAAAGTGAAGTCTAGCCATCTGTTTACATCCATCCAGCCATCCATCCAGCCATCCATCCATCTAAACATCCATCCATCCAGATTTCCACTGCTTTTCTGGGGTTGGGCCCCGGGGCCGCAGTTGAGCAGGCATGTCCAGACCTCCCTCACCCTAACCCCCTCCAGCTCCTCTGGGGGGGACCAAGATGTTCCCAGGCCAGCCAAGAGATATAATCTCTCCATTGTGTCCTGGGTCTGCTCCAGGGTCTTCTTCTGGTTGGAATGGGTCCAGGAGGCATCCTAGACAGGTACCCGAACCACCTTAGCTGGCTTCTCCTGATGCCTTCTGTTTCCAGTGATGGAGAACTAAAGAAGGCACTTCAAACATTTGTAATTGTAATTGTAATTGTAATTGTTCTCCCAAGCCTTGATTGCTTTGGTGAAGTGATGTATGAATCCTGCAGTATTGAGACTTTGCACCCCACCAAACTCCTCTCCTCTTTCACAACTGTACCATTTCAAAGCCTCTTCTAAAGTCACCCCAGCAACCATTCAGTAGACCCATGGATTTTTTTTTAACTCCACCACTTACAAATCATGTTTGGCTAATCTATACCTCATTAAGTCATTTAACTAATTAAGTTTGTTAATTAATTGAGATGCTGGGGGCCCTAAGGAGACATTTAGAAACTGAAGTGGTCTTCATCTAGCCATCTAACAAGATGTCAGTAGCTTTTTGGAGAACAGAAGTATATTTTGTTAGTCTTTAATGTGTTGCTGATTATTTGCAAATGTTCTAATGTTAAACTGTCCTTTTTTTCTGAGCAAATACACACCTACTGCCAAAATAAATAGCCATTACTATGTATGATGTTTGCTTCTGGAGAGGGCACTACGTCACCTCGCTGCACATGTGCACAATGACAATAACATTTGCTTTGATTTTGATTTTGACTTGACAAGACTAGATAGGAAGTATGGTGAGCGGAGAGAAGGAGATGTTCAGGGAACTTTAGGAAAAGCAGCGTTTTATGGAAAACCCTAATCTTATCAGCAGCACCTCCACGTGTCCCCAGGTAAAGCCAATAAACTACCATGATAATTCTTCATCATATCTCCATCAACTGGCCTTTAATTAAAAAAATAGAGAGGGATCAAGGTCATAGCTCAGGGCATGCTTATGAAGGAAGGCCTCAATCTCCATTCATTATTAACACGCCTTCCAGACACTGTCCAGGCCTTCTTCCCTTATTTTATCCATCAACCTGAAGGAGGACGTTATCTCTCTCCTCTCCTCCACCCAGACACCCCAGGCTTACAAAGATGGCGGAAACAGTAAAAAAAAAAAAAGAACAATAAAAAAGTGAACAGATGAGATGTCTGGGACCTATAGCTCCTTCTCCCTTTCTAAACCCTACGCATAAATGATTTCTTTGAGCTGACCTTTATTTTCTTTGTTCTTTATATTGTACATTTATGTCCTCTCCAGTTTCTATTGCTATCTGTCTCTCCTTTGCTCCCCTAGGTATTTCTGAGGAATCAGGCATCAATGTTACGATTGTATGTCCATTAAAAAAAGAGGGAAACCATGAGGATAAATTTTGGGATAAATTTTGGAGAGCCCTGCGGCAGTCCTGTGAGTGAGGTGGGCTTCCCTGAACCAGAGCCATGACATAAAATCAAAAAAAGTGTGATTTTCCCTTGAGGGGGCTTCCAGTGGGGCAACAGAAGAAGGCAGATGCCAGGCGAGGGCAGCTCGTAGCTTCTGGGTCCACCGACATGCTCGGGGCCTCGGGTCGAGAAAAAGGGCGGCACACCGCTGCCCCCTGCTGACCTGTTAGCCAGAATGAGTTTTAATTGCTCGCCATTTGGCTTGTCGCTGTTTTGCCCTACCTGTGCAGAGGCTGGGGCAGCGTGAAAAGGCGCCGGCAGGAGAAAGCAACAGAGGAAGAATGCGGCTGATTAGTGAGGGTTTGCCGGGCGGCCGGCCACCCAACAGCACTGCCATTGTGTTCATTAAGGCTCCCCGAGCGGCTCTTTGTATGGACTAAGAAAGGAAAAAAACAAGCCGACTGACATTTTCTAATCAAATACGGCAATCAGGAGGCTGCCGACCAACATTATTCCTTTCAGGGCCCTTTTTAATTTATAATCAAAAATAGAGTAAAGATGCAGGTCATTACAGCTCTCTTTACTTCCGCAATAAGAGCAATGAAGAATTAATCAGTGGCTATTAGGCTGTATTTACTCACCCAGCAGAGGCTGTGACAGAGGGAGGCCCTACTCACTCTGCCTGTTGTTTCTGTTCAGATAGAGAGGTGGGGGGGGGAGTTGTCAGCAGAATCGGATCCACACATTGGCCCTTAACCCGCTTGGTAATCAGAGGTATGAAGAAAAATCCAGGTGTATTCCAGTTTGTGTTCGCGTGGAGAGCGGAACAAACAATTTTGCAATCTATGTAATCTTCCTCCATTCAGGACAAGAATGTTCTGTGTCTCTGGGCTTTTGTGGAAAAAGGTTTATTGCTTGGAAAGAAAGGGTATTGTGACAGCATAGAAAAGACATATGACGATGAGATTATTGATGGTCATTGTACTGAGGGATTCAATATCTTTTTATGTGTGATATTGAGCTATTGAACAGTGAATTGGTAGTTCTAGACTAATTTGGGCTGAGAGGAGAAGAAAGTTTTGCCAAATTGTCACTGAGAAATTTAAGAAAGTTTGCTTAAAAGCAAATGCAGGTGTTTAATTTCCAAGCGACTATATTCCATAATTGTTGATGCTCTTTTTGTGAATGTTTTGTTGGGGAATGGTGTTTTTGCCTGCCTGAATTTTCATTTAAGTGGACCATTTTAGCATGCATTTAGAGCTTCTGTCTCAGTGTGCTAAACAGTTGCTAAAAAACAGGGTTTTTCAACAACAATAAGTTATTGAAATAAGTATTTGTACACTTTTGTGTGCTGTTTTATGTGGTTTGCTGAATTTTAGCAGGGCTGGAAGTTTGAGTGGGTCCTACGCAAAGACACTTTATCAAAGAACATACAAATACAGGTTGCTTACTCTGTACAACTTCTTGGCAAATATGACATCATCATAAACTCTTGTCATTGAAATGGATTACTGTCTGTTAGCTGTCCTGATGTAATGTTATCTACAAAAGCTAACCTCACATATATAATTAATGTAATTGTCAAATTTGTTCAAAGATATTGAATAATTAACTCTTTTATGTAAATATGTTTATTAGATATAGATGTTACAGCAATTGCATATGAATGTTGTCATGAATATTGTACATTAAAATGCTATTTTGTTTCATTACGTACATGGCAACAATAAAGCTTTTTTTTTTTACTTATTTGACTTGAATTGCATATCTGTAAGATACAAATAAGCATAGCTTTGGTTAGTTGATGCCTCTTTTCTTGCAGCGGCCCCTGGCCCTTAAAGCTCCCCTGGTGGTAGTATAGCGGTAGTGTGGTGTGGGCCCCTGGCCCTTAAAGCTCCCCTGGTGGTAGTATAGCGGTAGTGTGGCGTGGGCCCCTGGCCCTTAAAGCTCCCCTGGTGGTAGTATAGCGGTAGTGTGGCGTGGGCCCCTGGCCCTTAAAGCTC
>JAODJU010000025.1:11642260-11674901 GCA_026776725.1 Gnathonemus echidnorhynchus
TGTGTGTGTGTGTGTGTGGTGTGTGTGTGGTGTGTGTGTGTGTGTGTGATGTGTGTGTGTGTGTGTGTGTGTGTGTGTGTGGTGCCCCAGACTCAAGCATCACACCCGACAGGTCCTGGCCTCCCCTCTCATTGCTAAGAAACCATCCATAATCAGTGCTGTGCCTTCAGGATCTGGGCCAAACCACTCATCTCTGGACGCTCAAGAGCTGCTTTAATTAACCATCATACCACAGATGGGATCGATTTTTTTTTCTCCCCCCCTCCTCTCTCCTCCTCCTCCTCCTCCCTCCCTCTTTCTCACTGACACTCTCTCACTCTCTCCCGTCTTTCAGCTGCTTCTGCCCTGCACTCTACTTTGTCCATACACGAGTCACATAATTGCACTGGAACACTGCCAGGACAGAGGATGCAGGTTTTTCTTTTCTTTTTTTTTTCTTGCTCCCCCCCCCCCATGTCCTCACTACAGCCCCTGGTCTCACCTGCCTCCAGCTGAATACCTTATTAGTGTCAGGATTTGTGAAGAGTCGTCGTGGATTAGCTAAAGAAATCTGAGATTGATTTCTGCTCTGGGGGTAAGACCGGGGTTCGGTTTGTGTGTGTGTGTCCGCAGGGCAAAGGGTGAGACATATATTATTATCCATCTGAAAAATGAGGTTGAGAGTTGGCACCCGGCATTTACCCTGATCAAGTCACTTCTTGTCACGTCTTGGTAGCGAGGCGAACCGTTGACACAACTCACTGAGAAAAAAGACAACACAAATAAGGCAGAGAGTGCCTGTCCATGGGACTGCATGGCCTGCATACGAGAGCGTCCCACTGATTATTCAAGGCTGTGCCTGCAGATTTATAGAAGCCCTGTGAGCGGCCCTTGTCGACGCACGCAGCTGGGCCAGAGATTAAAATTCATTTCAGCTGGGTGCTCCGAGGGGAAGGGGGACCTCTCTCCCAGGCGGGACGGCCGCAACAGCCTTCTGTTAGCTTATTGCATCTGAAGTACTGTGATAAATGAACAGGTCTGCTCTTTCACGCGTAACAGAGTGGCAGGCCTTTTCGGAAAAACAAACTGCAAACCCAAGACTGTCCACCAGGGTATCGGGTGATACCTTTGTGTTTAACGGGGCATCGCGAGGCAAGCCTGCCCTCCAGTCTTCAGTAGCTACATCAAATAAAGGCCAGCCAGTGCTGAGTAATCCTGGGCTCCGCTTGTTGAAGTGTTTCCTCATACCACATTTACTGTTATGTCCAATTTACTGCAAAAGCCTCAGACGCCATTCACCAGGCTAAACAGGGTCGACGTCTTTCTTTCTCTGCAAAATTGGTATAATTTGATGTAGGAAGCTGCGCCCGGCCAGACAGATACTGAGGCAAGAACGTGAAATGAAGCCACTAAAGCTGTAACAGAGTCTGTGTGAAATATGCATGAACAGAGTAAGACAGAAAGGGGAATACCCAGCCCATAATGCAACTTTTAGACGTTAACGGACGAAGTCAAGCTCTGGATGTATGGCTGAGGGGAATGCAGCCAAATGATCAAGCTGCCCAGCCTTCCTGCCCCTGCTGTGCTGCCCAGGTTCAGCCACCGGGGGCAGCTCAGAGCACAGCCGAGACTGCTGGGGGAGCAAGGCCGGAGATCTGGACAGCAGCATCCCTGTCCGGTCCTAGACCCCAAGCCCACCTCTTTATTACCATCGGTGGCTGGAAATAGCACAACCAACCCACCCCCCCACACAAAAACACACACACACACACACACACTGTAGCTTTTTCCCCTCTCAGACCCCCACATAGTGACACTGTCAGAAAAGCGAGTGCATAAGTGATTTTCTGCAGATGGTGACATTCAAGGGGGCCGGGGCAATCAGGCAGTGAGTGCGCGTCGCCCGCCCTGCCCCGTCGACGGTCCTCCCGGGCCCTCCGGGTGAATGGAGCAGAGATTAGCAGCGCGGCGGGGAGCCTGAGAGCTTCAGGTGTGAAGCCTAATGGCGGCGTGGAGAGCACACAAAGACACAGAATGTGCTGGAAGGGTAGCCTGAAGCAGCACGGGAGGAGAAAAGAGCCAAGGAGGACAGAGAGAAGGGTCTATTGCAGGTGCAAAGAAGTGATTTTTTTTGGCTGATCTGTTACTTCAACGTAGAGAGAGAATGTGCTACTGTGGGCTGCTGTTGGGGGGGGGAATTAAACACGGCAGCATCCAGATGTGAAATTATGTGAAAAATAACTTTCCAGATGTGAAAACACTTTCAAACAGTAAGGAGAGGAGAGGCAGTCAACTTACTTTTTTTTTTGAGAGCATAAAATTCTTTTGAAATTCATTTGAATGATTAAATGATATGCAAACATATCTCAGTGCCATTAGCGACGGGTCAGCACAATGGCTTGTCAACACACGAATTGTCATTATGGTTTGACGTTATAATCAAAATAATGGCCAACATAACATTGTTCCATTTACAGTTATTTAGCAGATCCTTGTGTCCAAAGCAACATACAAGTGAGGTAAGACAGAGGTCAAAGGTCAGAGGTCAGCCAGCATCACTGGAGCAGTTGGGGTTAAGGGCTTTGCTCAAGGAGCCAATGATGATGATATGATTACACTGTCAGCAATAACAGTTGAACTAGCTGAATGTATAATAGCCTACTATTATTATTAATACTGATGTACTCTCATGCGTTTGTGTCGTGACGAGAGGAACGAAGGGCTCAAGGGAAGGCGTGTTGGCAAGACAGAATCGCGAGGGATCTCAAACTGAAGGACTGACAACCAAAGCTCAGGCCACAAGGAGGTTTGACATCCATCCAGACAGACTGGGGATGACGAGAGAAACATCCATCCGCCCATTTTGTGAAACCTCTTGTCCTATTCAGGGTCATGGGGGGGTCCGGAACCTATCCTGGAGGTTATGGGCACAAGGCGGGGAACACAAGACTAATGAGGAGCAACGACCAACAGGCATGGCTCGTCGCGTTAGGGGGGGCGAACATTAGACATCAATGGGGGTTAGGGAGCAGAAGAGAGAGACAGACAGAACACGCCACAACAGAACAGGGCAACCATGGAATCTAAGACTGAAGTACCAGAGGGGGTAATGAGGGATAAAGTAAAGGCAGGACAGGGCACTGGGACAGAGACTGAGACGCATGGGAGGTGTCCAGGGAGTCTGGGAAGCTGGGCGACGACCTCGGGATGTGCAACCTCCTGACAACCAGGAAGGGCTCAGGAAACAGGCAGGTTCAACGTCAATGACCAGACTGGGAACGCTGAGACAAACAGATACTTAAATGTCAAGATTAACGAGGGGCAATAAACAACAGGTGTGAATCATCAGGGGCACATTAGGTAGGAGACAAGAGGGTCAGGTGGACTTGGCGGGTAGGAAGTAACAGTGTGAAAGATTTGCTATATAAAGCAGTAGTGTGCAATTGTGAACTACAATTTTTGAGTAAATGATTATGCAATATGATATCTGATTAATCACTTATTTTTTCCATTATGTATTATATAAGAAGGTTTGACAATCGTGTAATATGTGATTTCCAGTTTGAAAGGATAGCTCTCTTCACAACAGTTGGAAAGTCAGTGAAAAGGTCGTCGTAATAAAGGTCATCATCATAAAGGTCATAGCCATCTCCAGAAATCACTATTGAAAGTTGCCAGAACTTTTTTCCATTTTTCAGTTGGAGGGGATACCACTGAATTCATTTGTGCTAACGGTTTATACTAGAGAGCATTTGGGTAGTCATTATTACATTTTTGATTTTGTATATTATTAGCAAGAATTTTTGCATTTTGAATATTTTCCACCATGCATTCATGGAGAGTTGTTGAGCTTACGGTATTTTTGAAGCAGCTGTGATGTTTTACATCCTTAATAAGGAATCCCAACAATACTGAGATATTAAATTATTAATTTTTAAAATGCCTGGCCCAAGGTTCCTGTCCTGGACTATATTCATTCTGTCATTTTCCTGCTTATAATGAGAAACTGAATTATACTTTAGTGTAGTTGTTTTATTTATAAGTGACAGAGGCTATCCTTTTCATGTCATGTGGGCATCTCTGAGTTGGGGTGCCCTTCTGTACCTCTTTCAAACTCAATCTGACCATCTCACCCATCCCCAGGATGTCACTAGGTCAGTGTTTCTCAATTCAGTCCTTAGGGACCCACAGTCGCTCCATATTTTTGCTCCCTCCCAGCACCCAGAGTAAAAGTTGGACTGTCTTTGGAACCCCGAGGACTGGATTACGATACTCTGCACTAGGTGAAAACAACCACTGGAGCAGCACAGTCTGCAGAAAAAGTCCAACCAACGACTTAAGAAATGGGCCTATATCACATCCGGAAGTATGCATGATGGTGCTAACAGTTCTTTTGTTTTTTTTTTGCATCCCTATGGAAGGCACGCTTCTGCGACAGACCTGTGACTGTGCATACGCGTATAGGCTCCCGTATTCACGAGCGAGGCTGTGCTTCAGGGGACGGCGGGCATCTGGCAGGGAGGGGCCGTCGGTGCCTCATGTCCGTGTGAGGTTGGTGGCTAAGTGGCTCATCAGCATCCCACTCAGGCTCCTGGCCCCCGTGCTGCCTCTGCCCTGACTTGATTGTAATTGCTCAAATTCGGCTCCCACGGATCCATCCCAGCTATATAACTGCTGTATTTTAACTCTCTGAGGCCTGTTCTGGGGGAGGGAGTCGCCGGGGTGACCGGTCGATGTTTGTTTCGCAGGGCGGCGTGCGAGGTATGCTCTCAGCTCAGGATGTGAACACGAAACATACTCGCAATGTGCCAACACTGTCCCTCGCGTCTGTGGCTGTGATTACCGGTGAGAATGCGCTTCACCTCTCTTTCTGGCGGTTTACAGTGGCTTCAGCTATTTTTCACAAGGCTAGAGAAAGAATTCTGGCATGCAACACATAGGGGTACAATAAACGGATGACAATAAAGGAAGGTACTTAAAAAGAAAATAATGAACCGAAGTATGACGAGAAATTCTTATCGTTTACGATTCTGTGACTGATTTGAGAAACTATGAACTATGACATGATCTATGTACAGTACTTGTAAATAAGGCAGTGTGACATATTTGCTCTAAATGCACATATACAGGGGTGGACGGAATAATAGAAATACCACCATTTGCCTTCAGACCAGTTCAGAAGTTTTAAAATGCCTCATAAATGGTTCTTAAAATGCTGTCACACATGTGCTGAATGCAGCGGGATAGCAGATCATTCTTTTAATGTCAATCTACCCAGGTCAGTAAGCTTCATTTTCCGATCACTGTTCATTTTCGGAGATGCGGTTTGTCTGTGTTTGGTTCATAACGTCATGCTCTTTGAGATTGCTTCCCTTGCAAAACATTAAACAATTTTGTAGTTTTTGCAAATAATACACCTACGATTCAGGCTGTTTGGTGTCTTCGAAGCTGTTCGTACGTCGCTTCGTGTTGCTTTGAACACTCACATATCACAGTGTTGACAGTCAGACCTCTTTTACAACTGAAGCATACTGCTAATTGTGAATATGACTCAGTATTGTAGCTGTATATGTGATTTGTTGCTTTTGTATGTGACGCTTCCATTATTTACCCACCCCCTGTATTTTAGAGAGGACATTTATGAGCAGTTCATGATTATATAAATTCAATGTATACAGTCATTGACCAGTTTACTAGCTACATTAAGCTTGCTACTGCAAACAGTTGGTACCCCCAACAGTGAACCGTGTGCCTACAATTTAATACATATAGCATGCAGACAGGGGCAAGAGGTTTGCTCAGAGGTAGAAATTTCAGGCCCAGAAAGTACAAATCCAGACCGTGATTTAGCTTCAACCAACCCGGAGTGCATAAAAAGTCACAGTTACAGAGTACTCCACTGGTTGGTTGAAGCTAAATCATGGTCTGGATTTGTACTTTCTGGATCTGAAATTTCCACCTCTGGGTTTGCTTAGTGTTTATATAAGCATCATAACAGCCATGGTGTCTGACAGAAGTGACTGAATGTCTGTTCCATAACGATATTCGAAGAGCCACTTGCGAAGGCACAAGGTTTCTTTTAAAATTTGAGTCCAATACTTATTGCAAGGATGGTTGGGCAATACAGAGAAAAAATAAATTTGATTGTAGTCCAAATTCTATAGCCTAAAACACATTCACAATAGGTGAATGTGAAAATGGTACCACAATTAAAACAAAAGACATAGGGCAAAGCCAACATCAGCTAAGAGTGATACAAGAGAATAATGTAATCAGTGAACAAATGCTCAGTCATGCGTAGTCACACCATACCAATAAATACAGACAACAGCCTGCAGAAGCGGGGTTTAGCCGAGGGGTGACTGATCAGAAACCTGGCTTGATGCAGCTGTTATCATATAGTGTGACTGTGGGGACATGGGACATGGTAGGTGTAGCAGTTCTGAAATATCAGCCTGCGGGGATTTTGATGTAGTGCATAAAAAAGAATAAGAATTTTTTTTTAATCCAGTGGGGGCAGTTGCCTTGTTAATGAGAGAGGTCTGAGTAGAATGGTCAGACTTTTAAAGAATAATAAGCCACAAATGTGTAGTGAAACAGTTTAGAACAAAAGTGAGGTGTGGAGCAGTTGGGACTATAGTATATGTGTGCTTAGTTTTAATACAGTTGTTGTAGCTTTTTGGATTGAATTTAACATTTTGGGAAAAATGACCCTCAAATGGGTGGCATGCTGGGTGACTGGGAAGCACGACTGCCTCAATGCTGGGTGACTGGGAAGCACAGCTGCCTCAATGCTGGGTGACTGGGAAGCACGGCTGCCTCAATGCTGGGTGACTGGGAAGCACGGCTGCCTCAATGCTGGGTGACTGGGAAGCATGACTGCCTCATAGCTCCATAGTTGGGGGTTCAAATCCCACCACTGCTCTGTGGTTTGAGCGCTATGCACGATTCTTCCTGCAGCCCACAGACACATGGTTAGACTAACTGGTTTCTCAAAGTTGTATATCTACCCTGTGATGGACTGTCATCCTAATGAGGGTGAATCCAAACCCGCGGCTACCAGTTTTGACCCAAACCAGAACAAGCAATTAGAGCAGATTGACTTTGGTGTTTCAGAGAACATGCAATTCATATATTAAAAAAAAAGTGGCAGCCTTTCCACTCATCTAGGCAACAGTGAATCCTAACAAATGACTTACGCAGAAAAATAATTGAAAGCCCTTGGAGCACAAGATAATTAGATCTAGTGCAGAAATAGAGCACAGGTGTGCAAGTCAGTATGATCATACAGTTCCCTCTCACTCTTTGATTCCTTCTGAAAGTCTGCCTTTTAAGGACACTTACAATATGTGCATTTTGTTTTTAATAGTGGACTGCAATTGGAAAGCACTAATGTCTATGGAAGTCAATGTCAAGCAAGATGCTATCGACCGCTTATCTGACTGGGACTTTAAAAAAGTATATGACACTTAAAAAAAAACCCAGAGCACTTGGAGCAAACTTGCATAAACGCAGCAACCATGGAGCGTTCGAACCTTCAACCCTAGAGGTGCGAAAGCGCTCGCCAAAGATACTTGTTCCTTACCACAGATGGCAAAGGAGAACCTTTTAAAAAGTATGGGATCCTTACATAGTTGCACTACGATTCACGTGATAGATTATGAAGTTCCCCGGGTTCCACACTGGTGGATTCAACCAACTGCCAGTTGACCATATTCCAAAAAAAAAAAAAAAAATCCAGAAACTTGTATTTCAAATAATACTTTATTCTATGTATTTCTCATTCCGGTCATTAAATGATAGCAATCTGAAACCGTCAAAAGAAAGAAAATGTTACATTATTGCTTACATGTGCTGCGCGTCGATGTCTGTACAGAACACGTACAGACTTTTTTTCTTGTTATTATTTCCTATGATTTAAAGTACACAGGAGGATGTGTGTGGATTATATGCAATAACTACAGCATTTTATATAGGGGACTTAAGCATCCCCGGATTTTGGTATCTGCGGGGGATCCAGGAACCGATCTTCACAGGTCCCGAAGGTTGACTGTACCTCAGAATATGCAGATAAAAGTGAAAAAAAACAAGCCTAAAAACTCACATTGAAATACAAGTGAAAATTCACACTAAAATATGACCTAAGTGATCACATGATATTGATCACGCTGAACCGTAATGTAGCAGGTCTTGAGTATTTATAGATGCATTATGTCATACAGTTAATAGACGTTCTTTGTGCAGCTTCACCATAAACAGCACGTGGAGAATTATCCGATGGTTCTTAAAAGAAGTAGGACAATGCATGTAATAATACAAAAACAATACAAGATAATGTGCACCATTAATGCAGGAACAATGCATAAAAAATAACTATAGTGTCAGATTGGAGGATTAAGTGTTAATATCTCAGAAACCATGGTTTTATACCACTCCGAAACCACTAACCTAATTTTATTATTATAATTATAACTGAAGTTATCAAACAGAAACCTCACGCTCAAATAACAGGTCTTTCACTCATAGATTTTTAATCAGGCTTGTATTGGGAATATAATTATGTGGGACCAAGGTCATGTTTTAAATCTTTGGGGTATAATTACCTGAAGAACAGCTTTATTAATATTACACTCTTGGCATCAAACCCAGACTCAGTTGATGTAGGACTCCAGCACCATAATTCCACCATGTTGGCTCTGCTTACAATAGGCAGAATACATAATAATACTAAATGTGTCAGACATAGTTATGTAACTTCATTCTATATAATTGTCATTACAGTAAAAACAGACATCTGTGCTGCTGGAATAGCATTGGAGTTTGTTTGTTTTAAAATGCGTCTCGTGTGATCGAATCGTAAGTGGGGTAGGTTTAGGTTCACAGCTCACACAGGATATTGATGACTCGTTAAAAATATCTACGGTACCAATCAAAAGTTTAGACACACCTACCCATAGAAATGTTTATTTGTACTATTCTCTAGATTTTAGAATAATAATAAAGACATCAAAACCATAAAAAACATATATGGAATTATGCACTGACCAAAGAAGTATGAAGCAAAAAAAAATATTTGTTAGTAGGGAGGCAGCTTTGTGGGTTGGGACTCAGAAGGTTGCCGGTTCAAATCCCGGGGCCAGCAGAGTGATGCCACCACTGGGCCCTTGACAAGGCCCGGAACCCCAGTTGCCCCAGGCACTGGCTGACCCTACTCTCTCCTCTACACCAGTTTGATGAGGTGGCCTCCTGGGATGCTTTTCCAGCTGTCCTGAAGGAGGTCCCACATATATGCTGAGCTCTCATTGGCTGCTTTTCCTTCACTCTCTGGTCAAACTCCTCCTAAACCATTTATACTGTGTAGGTCAGGTGGCCAGGTCATGTCATGCGACACTACAAATCTCTTTGTAGGCAGCTTGGCCTGCCCAAACTTTTGATTAGTATTGTACCTTAATATGATTTTTCTAATTTCCCTCATTTAACTGAATTAGTTCTGTTCTGTCTGACAAACTCCAAATAGCCTTTGAGCTGGTTCTTTTTAAATAAGAGCTGCCAGCTGCCCGCAGGGGCCAGTGTCACGCAGTCCTCTTCATGCTGAAAGGATCACCTTCACTCCACTCTCAGCCATTAAATCCTGTATCTTCCAAAGTGAATTATGGCCTTTGCCATTTCCCTCACATGTACTCCTCTTGTTTTGCTGAATGTTGAGGCACAGCCCTCCTTAGACCAATGTGATTCAAACTGGTTCTCAGGGCCCCACCAATGGTCCACGATTTTGCTCCCTCCCACTTCCCCAAAGTAGGAGCAAAAACATGGACCGTCTGGGGGCCCCCGAGGACTGGCTTGAGAAACACCTGTCCCAGCCTGTGTTTGGGTGCTGATGCAGTTTCCTTATTAGTGAGCCAATAACTTTGATTACTGAGGCAACAGTTTTCATTAAGACATATAGACACAATTTTTGTGTAATTATTATCCCTTCATATTCAATGTTCTTGGGGCACCTTGGGGCAATTTTCACCTTATGTTGTTATCTGTTTATGTTTGTTTCCAGACGTTTTGTTTGGAAAAGAGTGGACTAGCTTTTGGTAAAGAATACATCACAGCTCCCAACAAAGTGTTATAAACAAAACAAGAAAAAGTTACGATGGGGTCTAAATAAAGATGGATAATTAAGAACCACACCGTACAGGGGCTAAATATTAAATCCAGTAGATCTTTCCTCCATTGTTCCATTTGTACCATTTTAGAAACTTATTATTTAATATTTATTTTAAATATTAATACCCACAACATTAGTGCACTCCAAACTGTCAAAGTATATGCTATACAAAATTATTCTGTCATTAATTTGTAGACCGCTATATAATAACTTGAATTTTGTCATATTCTGACAATTTGTCCTTTCAAGTGTATACCACACTTAATTAACGCACTTAGATGAAAGTTTTCATTAAAACGCCATCATTGATTAAATATGTACTGGGAAATGGACGCATCTGATAAAGTGACAATAATTTTAACATATAATGCTGATCTTGCAGATACTGAAAAATGGATTAGCTTGAGATTCCTTGTAGTGCTTCTCCCTTTCCTCTCTCATGACAATGGTTTTACTCCTAATGAAGAGCAGACTACCAGCCAACAGGTGGTTTTTTAAAGACTCTACAGCCACAGCACTTAGGACAAAACGCCCATGGTAAATGTGTCAGAATCTAATGTTCTACAGAATCAAAAGCCTGTTTTCTCTCCTTTGTTCCCAGGAAGATTCAGCCTTGTACCCTATTGTTCAGGCACAAACGAGCAACAGTCTTTTTTGACATGGTGCCATAGATGAATAAAGACTGGGTCTGACTAGTCAGAGTGGCCTTTTTGAGGGCTGAGCCCATTAAGAGTTGGTGAATTATGAATGGATATGAATCTCTTCTCCGTAGGACAATGTCCCCGTGCGAGACAAGCAGGAAAAACTCCTTGCTTTCAACAAGCCCAAGTAGTCCATTCACATGTGGAGATGGAGCTGGCAGAACAATGGGTGTTCAGCCAATAAGGAAAGATTCCCTGGTCCATGGGGCTACTTTGGCCTCAAAGCATTGTCAATCCAAAGGTGAAGGACTTGATCATTATAGACCATCGGAAGTGCTATAACCTTTGGCTGTTAGAATTGGCTACTAGGATGAGGTAGGACTCTCTAACAGTGGCAACACACATCTTGGGTGCCCAATAGAATTTTCCCGTTCATGCATTATTATAGACAATGGTATTTCCCACAAAGCTTTTACATAAAGTCCAATACAACAAATCTGACAAATGACCACCACCAAATGACAAGTTAAGCCCCGCATTGGGACAGGCATCAAACATCTGCTGAAGCCCCTGTGTGGTCGAAACAGGTCAACAGAAATCAAGGCACATTAAGGCACATGTTTATTACCAAAAAGCACAGTGAAAATCAGGCTCAGCTCAGCATGTATATGAAGTAGAGCTAGGATAAGCATTCAGAGGAGAGGTTTGTTAATATTCCTGTGCACAGTAAAGTCATTTCATAACTCCTTGTTTCCATACACTGTAATACAACAGTAAGCCTACAGTCTGAAAATTAACCTGGGGCACAAAAAGGGAATTCAAGAGAATTAAAACCGTTAAACACTCCAGCTGTTTTCCAGGTGAATTTTCTGGTGAGCCAAAGCCCTCACTTTTTCTAAATGCGTAAAATTAGACTCCTTGATCACTGGAAAAAATGTGTAAAAAAGGTACATTTCATATGCTTTTCAGACTAGCACTCATCGATATCCTAAAATGACACAATATTGTACAACCTTGAGTATGAAGCTGCTGAAGATCTATAGGTACTATATGACCTGTCCAGACCACCATACAATCATGGAAATATACTGCCTTACCAGTACTGTGATTGTGTAACTCAACTTGTTATATAGCAGTCTACACACTAATGACAGCTAGACAAATTTCACCCAACCAAAAAAGGGTGCAATTTTCCTAAATGACTGGTCTTTTTGGGTCGGTAGAATGATGCCAATTTTGATCCCTAGGACTGAGTAATCAGGTCATTTGTTGTAATGACAGCCAGTATTGATGTTCTGCTCAGTGTCCGCTGCTCCCCAATTACAGCTTTGCTTGAATGACAGCTCTGGGGTCAAAGCTAACATTATAGCATCCAAGTAAAGCAGAGGAAATTTAGACTGAAATTATACAGTAATGAATCTGTAAGCAGTGTCAACAAGAGCTAACCTGAAGTTGAAAATCGATCTGTTTTTTAATCACTTTTCCTATCGAGGTACAATAATGCATCACAATATTAATATGATGGATTTATTATCGATCCTTTTAAATAGTCAACCTTAGTGTTTAGGCTTTGATGCTACCAAAAATGTACCTTGTTAAATTCTCTGAAAATACATCAATTCATAAAATTTAACAGTACAAACCAGTAAAATGGCATTCAGATACAACTCCTTGTTTATGCAAGAAATCTATGTTTGTGGGGTTAAATGCTATCACTGCAATTATACAGTACAGACTTTTGTTGCGTTATGGGTCATAGTCACGTCCGATCCCATTTAGGCCTACGTCTGAGGTCCATAGTAAATCACATACAGAGAAACGCCTGAAAGCGATGGAGTAAGACGCTAGTGTGTGTATGGCTAATTAGGGTAACAGGTGCAGGAGAATGGGCAGCGCTGTCAGCCGAATAATGACCCACTCTTCATATTTAACTTGTAATATATCACACACACAGTAGAGTGTATAAATGATGGACAGCTACAATATTGAGATACGCCCAAATTGACTTGTTTCCAGAGGTTCTGGCCCCAAACGCGAATGCAAGTTGATGCAAGGCTACCAAACATATCATATATAACAGTATATCATAACTAAGAATCACATCTTGTCCTCCTATAGAAAATTTTAAAAAAGTAAAACTACAAATACGAAGAGATACTCCAAGGAGATCAAGTTCAGAATCACAGGCATGGGATTAAGGAAAAACAAACTGCCCCCCATGAGATCAAGACACCAGCCGAAAATGCATTTCTGAATGAAGCGACAGTATAATCTATAAACCAATAACACCATTCAATGAAATATTGAATATTTACGGCAAAACAAGATGAAGTTCATAACAATACTCTTTGAAGCAAGACAAATAGTACAGCGCTATACATGTGTGCCTGTGTGTCAACAGCAGCAAAAACTTCCAGAAGATTCTGTTCTAGTGCAGTTTATTTAAAAAAGTCACAAATTACATTGAACAAAAGCAAAAAAAAAAAAAAAAATGGTAAGCAAAATATGCACTTGTACAATTCAAAGCAAAGAATGTATTTGCCAGGTTTATATTTACAAAGAACAGACACCTTCAGATACGTCAGTCCATTTAACGAAATACCAACATGTAGCTGCTAAGCCACAATTAGCATGTAGGGAGATAAACAAGCAGATGTAATGATAGTGTCCGTCTGTAGCGGCATCATCTGACTCCCTGTGGGTCAGCACCCCTGTGGACGATGAAAAGGGCGGCAGCCATATCAAAAGGGGAACTCCTCTGCGTCTCGCAGCCGAAACTCTCCAACCTTCTTCAGCAAAGTGGCCTTCAGCGCGTTGATCTTCCCGTCCAACTCTGTCAGGCTGTAAGCCTGAAAGACACAGGCAGCAGGATCACGGATACCGCTTTGTCATGTCGAGGGGGTGACTTCACACCAATTCAATGCATCCGTCTTACCTGTGACGATGTTTTTGGTCGCTTGTGCAAGTATGTCTGAGGAAGGAAAGCAGAGTTCAGTGAGGCAAGGGAGTCGATGCAGGTTTGGCGAGAGCAGCGGCTCGAGGACGTCAGGCCAGTGGTCTTATACATTTCAAGCTTGCCTTTCATTTGTGTTGAATTGCAACTACCTTCTAAACCAGTGTTTCCCCAATCGAGTCCTGGGGGACCGACAGACAGCCCTTGTTTTTGCTCGGCAGCTGAGAGGGAGCAAAAATGTGGACTGTCTGGCGCTGCCAATGGACCGGGTTGGGAAACACTGTTCTAAACCCATCCTCAGAAGTTTTTTTTTTTTTTTTAAACCAGGGAAATTAATTCACCAGGCACCGTAAAGATGAGCTTATTTTAACATCCTCTCAACAGAGCCCTTGCAAGCATAAAAAAAGCACAGAGAGACAGAGAGCGAGAGACCTCTCAGCGATGGCAGAGCCCGGGCGAGGCGGCCGACAGCTCAAGTACACTCGTTTGCCAACTCTGTCCGCTCCAATCTGACATAGATACCAGACTGAAAAAGCCACTCAAATTACAAATTAATGGCCTGAGAGAACTCCGGCTCACATTAAAGGGAAAACTTATCGCCTGGCACTAACTGAGCACTGCTCATGCAGCATAGGTGGCGTGATCAACCAGAATCAGCATCATGACCCTACCAGCTCCCACTTATTACCTTCCTGCACGCCACTTACGGGAAACCAAAATCAACAGCGCTAATCAGCACCCCTCTGTCAGCAAGTTCACGCTGGCTGTTTAGGAAGTTCTGTATATCGGTTTGTCCTGCTTTTGGGGTGAAAAAAAAAAGTGTGTCCCACTAGATGTGTGTGTGTGTGTGTATATATATATTTGTTTAGATATTTCCCAGCACTAATTGGTATCGGTGAGTACCCGGCAGTGAGCACTCATACGCATTCTGAAAAAATGCTATTGCTGCATCCTACTTAATAATGACAGTCTTCATCTTAATGGAATATCGACATGCAAGTCTTTTTAAGTGATATTCAGTAGTTTACATTGGATGTTCTGTAATTTGCGACATTAGGTTCAAATCCCATGGAAATCACCAACAGATTAATTTGCCATAGAACTTTTTTTGCAACTGTAACAGAAAGTGCCACGCCCTGGTTTAAGATGGAATATCATCTCACTTTGACGGGATCTAGCAGGATTCGAGATCGTGCCGACGTTCATGTAGAGTCCTCAGACAAAACCTATATCCCAGTGTCCCCAGTATCCTAGACTCACCATGGACTGGAAGTACTCTGGGGAGAGGCCTTCCAGCTCCAGGATTCTATCCTCCAACATCTTCAGCCTTTGGTAGATATTCAAAGGCACAGGCCCCTCTGGCGGAAGGAGAGTTACGCGCCGTAATTACATAATAAACCCAAGAACACGCAGAAAAAAAATGTTTTGCATTTCGCAACATATAGGAAGATCAGCTAATTAGATTTGGCAAAGATGCTTCATCCCTGAATTTAACTATATTACGGAATCTCATTCTTTACAAGATTACATTTTCACATTCATTTGCAACTTAGACGTTTTGCAATCATTTCCATTACAGACCTTGCAATTAACTAGCAAATGACCACTTAAAGAAAAATCAGACTTTTCTAAACACAAAAGCAGCTCAAATTAAACAGAATACAAGCAGAAGAGGCAGAACAGAGATCTTATGAGACTGGTTTGGGGCATCTGTTCATAAAGGTTACAGTAATAAACCAGCATGCCTGAATGTGGTGTATTTTTTTGCCAGACATGTTGTAATGGTATCACCTTGTTTTTGACCTAGGTTTTTATCATGTAAATAAATGAATATCATTATCCTCATATTCATACGGGCGGGGCGGGGCGGGGCGGGGGGTGTATGGCACTGCAGGTTAGCAGACTGTGCTTGCAACCGAATGGTCGCTGGTTCGAATCCCCAGGGTCAGCAGAGTGGCCTCACTGTTCAGTCCCTCAACACCAACTGCTCCAGGGACTGACTGACCCCGTTTTTTTTAATTGAACATAATTTTAAATAAAAGATACCGACTAATACCCTGGACAACCTTACCGGGCATCTCCACACTGTTTAGAAGAATGGAGGGTGCATGAAGGAACGACACAAAACTCACCCGCAGAGAGCTTGAGGTGAGCTTCAATGTTGTGGAGACGTTCCTCTACGGCAGGATTCCCACAATCCCTAGCGGCCGCACCCTGTTTCTTGTCGGTGGTCTCTCTGCTGCCTGCTGCTCGCGTCTGGGGACCATAAGTGTTGACCACCCGCGTCACTGCCACGGCAACAGACAGACGTTAATCAGCCTTGCAGGCTTTGCACTTGTAGTATACAGTGAAACGTCTATTGAAAAGCAGCCATGCGGCATGCTGATTTCAATGCATGAGTGTCGCAAGCCAGCTTTAGTGCAGGAAAGTGCAATGTGCTTTACGCTGGGATTAGGAGGACCCGACTAGAGACCATAGCTACAGCAGTGAACTGCTTCAGGAGTAAAAGTGCACCAGTCAAACTTGGTGCTCTAGAAAAGTGTCACGTGACGTGTAGCATATAATCAGTTAAGGCAACTTGGCAGTCAGTGTGATGAAAAACAGTAGGGAATTAATGCAGGAGTGACTAAGCTGGGAAAATTACTTTAAAAATACTTATGCAAATGAGACAAACATTAAAGAGAATTAACCATCTGGAGGAGGAGGAAAGTTGCGAATTACGGGAAACGTGTGGATGGGCACGAAGATGAACACAATTACCTTTGACGTGGCTCCTGAAGCCAGGGAAAGGTGTGAAGATGGCGTCTGTCCTGGCACAGCTGTTCTCTGTATGAAGCAGAATCATCCTTATTGTCAGAGCAGAAGGTGCTAATCTCTGCACCCTTGGTAGACATCTTCATCTTAAGCCGGAAATTAACAGCACAGAAAAACTGGTGAATAACGTTTAGATTTAAAATGTTCTGTCGCCAATACTCATCGCCAACACAAAGGGTGGCATGATGGATCACAGGGCAGCGGTGATACTTTCCACCGCCAGGGTTGAAGGTTCGAATTCCACCTCTGCCGTGTGTGTGTGTGTGCGCTGAGCATGCATACCCTCCCCGTGTTGTGCAGGTATCTACTAGGTACTCCAATTTGTAGAGAGGCAATTAAGCTAAATGGAGTCTTTAAACTGCCCATAATGTGTGTGTATGTGCTCTGCAACGGACTGGCATCCAATCCAGGGTGTATCGCTCCCCTGTGCTACCTGGGAAAGACCCGGAGGCTCTGGACAGGACAGGTGGTTATATTACAGACAGATAACAGTAAATGTAAGGCTGATTCAAAGGATAAAATGGGTCAATTTGCTTTAAAGCACTTTTTCCCCCACATTCCCAGGCCTTGAACTGGTGGGTTGAAGACAGTAAGCCTCTGCTTCCTCTCTGAGAAGTTGTCTGGGGAAATCAGAGCATTGGTAATCTATGTGGTCACCTCCCCCCCCCACCACCACCACCACCACCCTGTTCTCACCTTGATTACAGTTGATCACGTTACAAAACTCCCGCACATTGCTCTCATTGATCTCTAGCTGCTTGCGCTCGATAAATGCCGATATTCTTCTATCAATCTACAGCGGACGTGGAGAAGGGGAGACAAACAAAAAGATCATAACGATGACGGCGGAATATTGGAGCACAGTGAAGGGGGGGGGTTTAAAAAAAAAAAAAATCTATATGAAATCGAGTTTCCAGTTTAGCAGTAATGAGAAGAAAAGCTGAAACCAAGCGAATGTCGTCTGGGCAGCATATGAGTGTTTTCTTAAAATAACCCAGATTCCACAACTGGCAGATTTCCACTGAAAGGAATAGAACACTCAAATATTCTGTTTATCTGATGACAAAAGAGAGAGGCCAGGGTCGTCTTCATCCACATGCAATTGTTTTGAATAATAAGAGGCCACTTCATAAACTGCCAAGGGCCTGTGTCTCCTTTAGGGCCTCTTGCAGTGCAGTGCAGTGCAGTGCAGTGCAGTGCAGTGCAGTTCATCTCGTCTGTCCAAGTGCAGCACATAGTGTTCAAGGGCCCTTTTCTGCTGGATTAAGTTAACCGGCCCAGAACAAATATTACCAAGCTTTTCTTAACAATATTTATTTGCCTAGTAGTAGACACACAGTATTTTTTGTCACAGGAAGTACAAGAATGCTAGATAGACAGGGGGAGGGAAAAAAATACACATACTTGACAACTGACCCCTGACTGAGGTGCTGATGCGTTCATTAGTGGTTGGAGTTCGTTAGAAATCAGCCCCTGCCCTTGAGGATGGGAGCTGGCTCACCTCTGACTTGCTCACTTTGATCTGCACATTGGGGTCGTCTCTCTTGGGCTCGACGCTGCCCCCCGCAGGGCTCTCACCACCCCCGCCATCAGCGGCTGCTGCCAACGCAGCATCCGCCTTTACCAGCTGCCTCAGGTTTGCAGACACGGTCTGTGGAGGCGAAAGCAAGAGGTAAAGAGGAACAGAGGCCAGGATACATACATGAGGGAGATTCCTCCAGCATCAAGACGATGGCTGTTATGATTCAGACGGCCCTTTATAGTTCACTCATTTATTCACTCACTTATGCTCTCTTTATATGCAGCTGGATAATTTCATGAAGTATCTGCTCAAGGTTTCAGCAGAAGGAGCCCCCTGTGATCTGCACTAGCAACCTTCAGAAATCTGTCCTCCTTCGTCACACCATTTTAAAGGTTTATGGCTTCAAAAACTTTCCCCAAAGGTCTAATATATTAATTTGAAGGAGACTGAATAATGCAAAAGTAATGTTTTTAAGAACTTTCCCACTGGTTCAGTAAGCTGAGAAAAAGAGATGGTAGAGGCAGAGTGAAGATGATCAGAGGCGTACCTGCAGGTGTGAGATCTGCTGCTGGACACAGGTAAGCACAGAAGCTGGCTGAAGGGATGAGATATTGATACGGCTTGGATTGACATCCATTTTCAGAACATCAGCCCCTAAATTCAACTGGGGGGAAAAAAAAAAAAAAAAAAATCAATCAGCATTACAGACGGCCATAAGCAACAACAGAGCTGTCCTTTGAAATCAAGCACATCTTTCAAACACTGTATCTAATTATACATTTAGGGATATATGGCTATAAAGTGTTGCCATCAATTATAAATTTAACACATGGATTTCTGTAACCTAATCAAAACAGTTGAAAGTCCAAAGTACACAGGACATAAAAGTACAATGCTTAATTCCATAGAAAGACTGAGTGGGGTTTAAAAAAAAAATCCCACAGAGCCTAAAGAAATGCCTGTATTGGGTGAGATTCTTCAGGAAATCACAATTTATTTACGCAAGATTGTACAATTAAGACAAAAGCATCAAACTAAATTATGCACTTCTGTAGGCATCCATGCAGTACAAGTTAGTTTATCTTCAATAGAAATTCTTTGGAAAGCTAATTTATTTTTGATAATACACAGAAGCAGTACACAAATCAGTATTATTTAATCAATTATTACTCTTAAATAATGTTCATATGAAATATAAATAAGTGTGTTGCTTAAACGGCGAAGCTTCTGTGTCTGTGGTTGGAAGGTCGCTAGTTTGAGCCGCAGCAAAAGTCACCTCTGTGGGGGGCTCGAGCAAGGTCCTTAACCCCCAGCTCCCCAGGTGCCTCAAAGTGACTGACCACGGGCTGTGACCCCCCATGCTTGCGCTCACCTGTATTTGTGTGTCTCATTGAGAGCAAGCTGGGGTCGGCTCAAAGAGAAGTTCCCCACGGGGATTAATATAATATATAAAGTATCACTATTCTATAAAACTTGTTTCAATGCATGTCTGACAACACATATCCATACAATATTAGGAGAAAGTGACATACGGCTTTTGTTTTTCTAATTTATTTTCATAACATTTAAGACGGGTGCTATGCATAAATCAAACATTCGTGACTATCACAGATAACCAAGCAAAAAAAAAATTCACAGAACACTTTCAGAATCAAAGAAAATTGTTTTTTTCCCCCAAACCCTTCAAAGATAAAGGGAATACTGAAAACGGGGCGTTTACACATTTACTGCCACTAGCATTTCCACCTAATAGTGCTGCGTTTCCCACGCGTGGAGCAGCATCTATCATCCTGCTGAAAGTTCAGACTTCATTTATTCTGAAACTCCAAAACGCAACACAACGTTTTTTCGTAACGTTTTAATTATTTGCAGTTTGAAGCCGTTTTGTTCCCTAGCAGGAAAACGATATCAGATGCAGCTATTAAATACACAACTTCGCCCCGGTTACGAGTTAGTAGCTGACAGACCCACAACTGCTTCACGTCTGCCTACCGCTAAGCAGTCAATCGCTCTAGGAAACTGCATGCAAAACAAAGTATCGTACCTCACTAACTAATCTTCAAATTAACTTGGATAGGGCGTTATGCAACTAGCCTCGGTATTTACTCGATAAGTTTAAAGAGACATACAACTGAGAGTCCAGGTAGCGACCATTCACAGAGCAAAACCGCAGAAAGCTACGATTCCCCCAAGCACCAACCTCTGTACTAAATGCTGCCAGGGCATTGAGAATGGCACACACAGATTCGCGGAGAGTAGACGTGCCCTCCCCATGAAAAAGTCCTCCTCCGTTCCTGACTTGCACGCTCTGGCCAGACTGCTCCCCATTGATCTCCCCGAACTCCGCCATTTCTTTTCCTGCTCTGCGACTGCGCACGCGTCCTGGCTCTGCGCGTTGGCACGAGCCGCCTGTTTCCTTAGAGATCTATTGGTCCTTTTTGGCCAAAAGGCGGGGCTTTAAAAAGCCCGGATTAACTCACGTGCAATCGCCGGCTTTCAGACTCAAATTCAAAGTAAAAGCTTTATTGGCATGGGGAATTGGCCGAACGTCTTAAATAGGCCACCAAGAGCAGCAATTAAAATAACAGCAGGTTAATCTAATAGCAGAAGAGAAGGAATGATTGTACAGTTTAAAATTAATGTTATATTAACTTTAAAGTAGTGTGACAAACTATAATTTAGATCACAGTGGTCATCAGTATTTTTTACATTATATTTATATTTTAACATCAGTTTCTCTCACTGATTTGCTTAGGGTCTGTATTTGATCACAACATTTTTTTCTGACGGATTATTTTTAGCCTGACAACCACTTTGGGTTATGAGTTTATTTAATTATTCCAATACTTAAAATAAAAATATCTCAGACAGCTAATTTGAATGATTCTATATGTGAACACAGGGACTTCACCCCGCACACAGTATTTAATATTTTGCATATGTATATTATTTATACCTTATCTTCATATACTTAACGTTTTCTTTAGTATGAATGTTTAAGTAAACATATTCATAGCTGAGTTTATTGACAAGTTAAAACTGCCAAACAGGTTTGGCCAAATGAAGAATAGGATAATAGGTTTATTATTCTTCATAAGGTTGCATGTATTGTTCTGGAATGTTATTTGTATTTTTCTTTTAAGCCCAATGACATAGCATACTAATATATTTATTGACAGACATTGGTCAATACACTGAAGTTTGTGGACTGATCATGCTAATAGTCTTGTATATTTTTCAGAACCGTGCACTTTTTCTGTCATGCTAAGAAATGTAGCATGTACCACGAGTCTCCCAGAGGCAGATATAGGAGGATTTGTCTGCTTATTCATTTTCATTACTCCATTTAAAAATTAAAAATAAATCGCATTCACATGTTCACCTGCAGAATTACTCAGCATCACGACGACTTTCATAGTTTTTCACACAACAATGCAATAGCCAATGCTACAAAAAATCAGTACGTAAAGGAAGCCATTGTGAGATGCTTTGTATATCCCATTTGTGTGAGATTGGCAACAGATTTTATTGTTTGTTATTGCTGTTAAAATGGAAGGAAGTTGGGGAAAAAAGAGAAAATAAAAGTAAATTGAATGTAACATGAATGCTGTCACGTAAATGTCAATTTAAGCATTTTGCAGAAACAGTTCCTTCTTGCATTTTTTGCACGTTGGCAGACTGGTTCCCCATTTATAGAAATGTTGTCCATCAAATCAAGGTTGGGCAAGAGGGTGGGAACCAGCCTACAATGATGTATTTCTGTAGCAAGTGACTGTGGGAAACTCTCCCGCCTCTATTCAGGCATTTTTCTTCTTTTTTATATAATGAGGAGAGACTGATGAAGGCAACAACAGAAAATAACAATTGCATGAACAAAGCACAAGCTCTCAGCCCTGAACTCTATAATGCTTTCTGGAAGGGTTAATCATTTTAGGAAGAATTTCTTTTTTTCCTCTGCTCCCATGGCTGCTTTCTTTTGGGGAAAGGAACTGTAACACTTGACATCTTTGACACACTCTGGTTTGCTGTATATTCCCACGCAGTCAGGAGCTGGAAATTAAGAGCTGCTCATTTTATCCATACTTGGTACAAGTTTGTGATGGAGAGTTTGAAAAAAGGAGAAAAATGCATTATATAAAATGTCATATCTTTATTAAATTACTCTCCAAGAACACATTCTGTGGTGTAATTACTGTGAGAAAAATTATGGAATACAATGATTTTTCTATGACAATTTACAAAACAGACAAAAGAATGAAACAGTGCAGCTTAGACTGACCATTGTCTCTGACACTCTGCTCCAGAGGGCGTCTCCCACTGGGCACAGGATGTTTGCGGTCCGGAATAAGATGGGACACTTGCTTCTTACTCATATTTTCCGGATGTAATGGGCAACCTGGCATGGAAGAGTGTGAATGGAGGCAGGAGGGGGAAGGTGGGGGCTGGGGGGGGGGTTGGAGAGGGATTGTGGCTGCCTCTCACCGCTCTCCCATCAGCCACCTGCAGAATAGCAAAAGCTCCCTTATTTACCCCTTCTGTTCTACAGAAGCAGATAATGAAAAAGGAACACGGTGGGAAGAAAAGAGAAAGAGTGAGAGACCTCCGGAATTGAAGTCAATCATTTTCCTTGGATGAGATTCCGTTCTTCGTTCTCTCATTCCCATTTTGTCTCCAGCAGGCCTCTGTGACACACATACATGGATAAAACATTTTTACCTCTTAAAAAACGATTTATTGATAAAAAACAAAACTTTAAGACATTTAGATATTTAATGATATATTGGTGACAGAGAGACATTGGCTTATATACATTACTTAATCTACAATGATCGTGTTCCATAACTTCTGGCCAAACTGTCCAGGTTGTTTCTAAGTTGATCCTGTTGCTTGAGCAGGAGATGAACTGGTAATGTAAGTAAAATGTACAATAAAGTATGTTAATTGAAAACGCTTAATGAAACGCTGCTTCCGTGTTTAACTGAATTGCTTCACATGACTGGTGCTGGGTGTTTGAATCCCACTTGCTATGTGTGGAGTTTGTGTGTAGGTTCCTTCTGCAGTCCAAATGCATGTAGTTAGGCTGATTGGAGTCTTTAAAATCTGCGTCGTGTATGTGCCCTGCAACGAACTGCCATCCCATCCAGGGTGTGTCCCGGCCCTATACCTGTCGCACTTCAGAACTTCCTGTCATCCCTGGACTAGATACGTCACTAGAAGCTGGAAGAACGGATGGAAATCAATGCAGTCCCAGAATTTCCTAAAAAAAACAATATATTAGGAGAAAGACAAAAACGGCATGTCTGGTTATGAAACTTAAATTTGTAAGTAATATATTTTACCAGAAGTTGCTTATAAATTCATTGTTTCATATAAATTAATTTGCATAAAGTTATTAATTGTTGCTATTTGTGAAGTACTATTTATAAATATTCACGTTACTCATGAACTGTGATTCTGCAATTCCTCAAAAAAATATGTAGTGAAGTATACCTATTATCTACACCCATAGATCAAGATAACTGTTCAGTATCCAAATACCCAAATATTAAACATTCTTACCAAACCTCTGTTAAGCAGTTTTGTTTTAATTAAGCCAATAATGAACTAGTAATATGCAAAATACAAAATACCAAAAGTATTGGTGTCAATTTGGGAAATGTAAACAGGTTATAAATGTATAAATGCAGTTTAAAATTAGCAAGGACTTACACAAGTTTGTGAATGTGAGGTAATATATTAACAAAAATGCCAACTTGACATTTGTAATCAAATTTAACCTCATGAACTTTCATAAATGGCAATTTTGATTTTCAAAACAGTATTTTTCAACAGATTGAAATGAAATGGTGCAAAGTGGACATTTAACAATAATGAATAAAATACCACTTTTAGCATTTTTTTAGCGCTGCTTAGGCATTCACCTAACAGGGAGCAATGGGTGGCAGATATACTCTGTAATAGCTATTCCTATTATTCACTGTGCACTGCCATTTATAGAGTGGTCAGGCCAGCAATTTCATTATCCACGTAACAATCAGCCTACATCAATGCCTCTCCTAATGTATTTCCAATGGCACTACTTAATAAAGATAATTCTGTGTGGTAATGCAGGAGTGCACTTAGCGATCATGTGTCAAAATTGGATTTTTAGATGAAACTGACGAGCACACAGATACAGAGAAAAAGATGATCAAATGAGTCAAGCTGCTGGAAACAGGGAAACAGAACCTTCCGGCAGCTACAGCAGTACCCTGCAGAGCCTAAATGGCAGACATATAGTGAACCTAAGTGCTCCAATCACTGAAGACAACTCCAAAAAGGGAGTTTGCGTTGTTATTATACCCTCTGAGCCATTGGTGCTCAAGTCTCCTTCAAGTAAGCAGTCTGCCAAAGTTCAATGTCTCTGCTGGGATACATTTCAGCAGTTTGCCTTTTGACAGGAGTTGTACGCCGCAAACATCTGACTCCCATATTTGTATACACTGGCATGTTCAAATTTCATTCACATATACTGTATATATGACATTACATTTTGACACCATTTATATGATTCCCCCATTGTTACTTTGATCTGTTTAGTTTGCTGTCTTTTTCTTCTATGACTTTAAAAGAATGATAGATCAATCCGTAAAATATGGTTGCTATAGCCAATACAAAAAATGTAGCTCAATTATGAAATACATAAAATATATTATTATTATTATTATTATTATTATTATTATTATTATTATTATTATGTCAGCGCCCAATCCTGGGTTATTCCTTGCCTTGCACTTCCGGAATACACTCCAGACCCCCATGACCTGCCTAGAACAACCAGGTATAGAAAATTAATTAATTATTATTATTATTATTGTTGTTGTTGTTGTTGTTTAATCCTGCAATCTTCTGGGCACCCTCCAGCTCAAGGTCTCCTCATTCTTCCTCTATTTCTTGCGATATGTCCTCCAGGATTGTTTTCCAAATATGTGCATCATATCTTAATCATTAATGCTAATTAAAACATTCTCCAGTGTTTTCAGAATGTGCATTGTTAATTGGGTTTGGACTCAGGCTGACTTCAGGGAAGATAGCTGATATTTTTATAAATTATTCTCAAAAAACAGCACAACACAATTGAATTAGTATGGTCTGTGTACAGAATATTTTATAATGGGGAATATTTTCTTCACTGGTCATCTCATAGCATGATGAAATGTGACAGTCTATTTTATTGGTTTCCTTTCCATGACTGTGCAATGCTAATTTGATAGACCTGAGATCATGCATAGCCTACCACAAACAACACAATACCTGTAACATAACATTCTAATGTTACATTCATACGCAAGAATCAACAGGTTAAAAAATATATATATTTGCCAGTATCCTTTTCCAAGGGAAGCTGAATTTTTCCATTAGGAAACCATGAGCAGAGCCTTGTGTGTTTTGCATGAAAACTTTGGCTGTAGTGTTACTATATCAAAGTTCACAAACAGCAAGTTTACCCAGAGAAATGGAAAAATTACCAGCTTTTGTAGAAGACTTTGATTTCATTTCCAATCTGAGTATCTCAGGTCTTTCTCAATATAGATAACGTTGAGATATCAATAGCTTGTTCTTATGTCTTCCATTGATAATATGCCAGCGTAATATTTTATATCTCATTATTCACTGACCATTTATCATTTTATGTCATTTATTCACCCAACAACAAACAAGTAGAAATAAGCGGGACAGCAAAGATGCTCCACTATCATGACAATGAGACCCAGTATTATCCAGTATTACCCAGCTAAGAAATAAGCATTATCACTTGATACCGTGGTACAGTTTTTCATTTGGGAGATGCTATTGAGAATATTGAGAAGATGAGGGAATACTGAAATCACACCACGGCACTGCAAAAAAGGGTATGAAAATTAGATGGTAATGAAATTAAACTACTCACAACATGTGAATTATGTATGTAAATGTTACCCAATCCCAATTCTCCTAAAGAAGTCTTTGAGGTGCTTGCGCTTAACACATGACTTGAGTGCTCATGAAACAGGTGATCCAAACAAAACTATAAAATTGACTGCCACTACAGTTTGCATTCTTCACTCTCTGAACAATTCATATCACATTTCTATCACAGCCGTTTAGAACTTTCAATGTGAATTTTCTTATTTAGCTGCTTTTTAACAAATACAATAGCAGTCTAAATTTGCTGAAATTCTGAAACTTTGTATGACACTTTCTAGTTTATACCTTCTGAATAGCTCAGTAAGTGCTTGTGATTTTAATAACTTTCTCTCTTTTTGTGGCAAATGGAAGGAAAGAGGACAGTCTGGGGTGGGGCATCATTAGGTCTGTTATAGGGGGGCCCTAGCCACCCTTAAAATGTTTTTTAGCTCTCCAAAAATGCACGCTAATTAGTTCAAATACTGTGGACCGTTTTGATCAGACCCCCCCCAATAAAGACTTACCCACCCTTTCATAAATCTCTAGTAAAGCTCTTGGTCCAGCGGTAAATATCACTGCATGGAGTGCAATTTAAAAGCTGCTGAGGTTTTATTTACTTCATAAGGATTCTTAAAAGTTTGCATTTACCTTGGAAATAGGTGAAGGCATTTTTTACTGTGTTCTGTTTTTATGAAATTATATAATGCAAGATTTATTATTTTATTACGAATTGTGACCCTGAAGTTAGAACATTTCCTAAAAGTTAGGTCTGTGGTTGGGTAACTGTACTTCACAGGTAGGAGCCGTCGTGAAGTTTTCTCCTAAGCACCTGCATGCTGCTGTAACAATGTCGTAAAAGGCAGTGAGGTCATGTGATACCAAGCATCGCCTCTGGCACAGACCCAGCACAGCACTTCACCCAATCAGCACCTTCCCCACAGTCAAACATGGTGCTGGCAGCAGAACTGGGTGGGGATCTTACTCCTCAGTAGCGACCTGAAAGCTTGTTGGGGGTAGATATAGCAGTCAGTGGAACACATGAAGACCTATTTCAGTCTGCTAAAAAAGAGTAAAAATCATCCATGTAGCAGGGGAATGATGCAAAGCAGGAGGACAAAGCTACATTTAAGTAAAAGAGAACATCATACATGATCCTGGAACATTGAGCTAATGCTAATCTATGATTTTTTTTGTATCTATGTATGCCACAAATCTAATTACAAGGGATAATTTTGGAAGTGGAGCAGAATGTGTTTTTTTTTTTGCCTAATTTGCGGCATGAAGACCCCGCCTGGCATTGAGCTGTCGCAGGCAGTTGCTTCCCCAGTCTGTCCCCCCCCCCCCCCCCCCCCCACCCCACCGTATCACCCCTCCCATGGGTAGCTGCACCTGTCACCTGGGAGTTCCTGCTCACATTTACATAACCCCATTTAGCGGTTCACAAATCAGAGCCATTAAGAGCCGCTAACAAGAAGGCAGGGTTCTAATTTAGCCTGCCTTTCACAGTGGAAAATTGGGAGGCTTGAGCCCACAAATAAAGACCCAGGTCTTGGCTTTGATTGTTGATTGTGATGGTAAATGTACGGATGATTAGAACAAATTTTCCCTTTATTGATTTCCTGCCAAAACACAGCATGTCACGCTATCATGTGGGGAAGCTAACAGGGTGAAGGGCAGCCACCCTTAGTAACGGGTCTGTGCAGACATTTCAGTCTCTACCCACATCAATGGAACACTGGGACATGGGGGTGGAAGACAGGGGGGGTGAAGAAAGGGGTGGGTCAAGACATACAAACACATGTCAACGATATGTAATGCAAACATACAAATAAAACCCCAAACAACACGGCAAATTATATTGTTACACGATACTACATTTTTGACACCATTTATATGATTCCTCCATTTTTACTTTGATCTGTTTAGCTTTCTGTCCTTTTCTTCTATGACTTTAAAAGAATGATAGATCAATCCGCAAAATAAGGGTGTTATAGCTAATACATAAAACGTAGCTCAGTTATGAAATACATAAAACGTAGCTTTATTATTATTATTATTATTATTGTTGTTATTATTATTTAATCCTCCTCGTTCTTTCCAGGATAAGCAGTTAGAAGATGGTCAGATCATTTTTTATGTTTCAAAAAGTTTCCTGCCAACAATATTACCCTAATAATTGTTAGTAAATCTTTTATCTATTTCTGCCCATCTTTTCACCTGCTTAATTTTATATTTCATGATGGCAAACAGTGGGGTAGGTGAGTGTGAGGGGTTAATGGTTTGGACAACAGCGCAGTCATAATTCTGCAGTCAACCCCGCATTAGTACATAAAAAGAGCAGGATTAAAAAGAGCTGTGGATAGAATTGTATTTGTATGTAGGTGAACAAATGTATGACTGTACTCATATTACAGCAGAAATATAATATAGAAAATGGATTTCTATCAGAATGCATAATAAATGTCAGCGTTTGCCATGCCAAAGAGCATAAAATACATACAAAGTGTGACTAGTCTGATCTGTGTTCTAAAACCCAAATGTTTAACCTTAAAGTGTCATTTCCACAAATAACATTTAAAAATTTAGAGCAATAAGTTTAAAACTCAAATGAAATTTGAATTAAATGAAAATATACTGTACTTCACAGGTAGGAGCATAAGCTACAGAATAGATACATACATGTAATATAGTACATCTACATAAAACAAAACATATGCATACAAAAATAAGGGACGTCTGGAAAGGAAAAAAACTGCAATAATAATAACAGTGGGAACTTTTCTATATTATTTTTGTGAGCATTTTCCATCTCGTCTGTATGTGACGCGTACAAGAGAGTCAAGAGAAAGAACACATTCTGCAGGTTCACATCAAAGCCTTTTATTTATTTATATATGTTTAGCAACATGCTTCGTAGGGGTCAGGCTGCCGCTGAAGTGTCCCAAAGACCCGCAGACGACACGCCTCAGAGAAGGAAAAGGAAAGAAAGGTGGTTTGTGGAGACAGCGATGAATTATCATGTATCAGGTCAAGATATTCATATCTTTATGGGGACTCTTAATTAATTTCTGTGGGTATAACCCTAATCCCAATTATGACGACCTTAACCCCTAACCAACCACCAGCCCTGACTTGAACCATAAGTAACCAAACAAAATGCAAGTCTTTTGGAATTTTTAGTTTTTTGATCGTATTCACATATTTTTATAAAATTGGGGTTAATTTGTTCCCCACCCGCACAGATTAGGTACCTATATCTTTGTGAGGACTCTCCATTCATTACTCATAGCCATAATCCTAACTATCACAAGCATAAATATCAACAAAATACATATACATTAGGTTAAGTTCAAGATTTTTAGAAAATTGTGGTTATCCTTGTGGGGACAAAAATGTCCCCATAAGGTAAGTATCAGGTTTTTATTACACTGTGGGGACACTGGGTCCCCACGATGTAATATATGCGAAACTACACACACATACACACACATATATGTATACTGTACAAATCTCAAGCTGTCAGAGAACATTATGTCTAAATATTCTTCATGTTAACCGTTTCAAAACCAGCACCTTGCCATAACAATCCAATAAACCCATTTATTTGACTTAGCCACTGGCATACCATGTTTGTCTAATTAATTCCCCAACAAATTACTTAATCAGTTAGGTTAATTAATATGGGAGCTAAAGGTAAAATTTAATGAACACATGCGATGTCTGAGGTGCCCCTGGCGAGAGGTTCGGGAACTGAAGCGGCGTTCATCTAGCCACCCAGCAAGATATCACAACAGAAGATTTTATTGTCTTGCTGTTTATCATTATATATTCTATTGTTAAATTGTTTTTTTTTTCTGATAAAATATGTATTTAATATCCAGACATATTTTACTTAAAGCATTTTCTTTGACAGCCTTTTCCGCAGCATTGCATACATAGACCGTGTTTTATGTTAAGTTTTATGACATATTCAGAAACACGCTATTACAGGAAGAGTCTAAAAGTTGTATTCACGCACATTTTGATACATCACACACTTGAAATTACCAATAATAATGATGATGGTGACGGTTCCCGCTTGCATGATGCCAAACTTTTACTTGTAACTGGTGCAAGTGTAATTGGCTGTTTCTTAAGGATTAATTAGTTAACAAATCAGACCTCCTCTCTTTTACTTGTCTGACTGCACATGGTAGCACTTCATAGTTCGATGGAGGAGGAAACAAGAGTTTATTACTGCTTGACAAACTCTTGTGCTCTGCACTCTATGCCATTATTAGCTAATACCACCAATGCATTCACCACTGCCTCCCTCTTATGCACAGGCATAATATTAAATATGTACAGAGAAATTTAAAAATTAAAACCCTTTTGTGCAGATTGCCACGGGAAATCACAACTAAAGCCACTATGGGGTCATAAGGGGGAATGTGCCTGAGAAGTATTAATAAGAGGCAGGAATAGCTGGCTGCATTAGAGATGCATCATTTGATCCAGTTACTTCACATATCCTCTTTTAGCTGCTTCACTCAGGGATAATTTATGACAAGTGTGCAGGGGGGTGCTTGAAAATGCTATAGCAACAGGAAAGCGTAGCAAGCCTTTGGAAAATAGCAACACAATGGGGCAGAAAAGAGAGACAGAGGGGCTCGACTGGGAAAGCCAGCCGTAAAACAAGCCAAAACTGGTGCGAAGCTGCTTAGATGTAGTTTGCAGAAGACTAAATACATGTATATGTAGGGTACGGTACAATAAAACCGTAACTTTTAAAATGCGTATTAATATTATCGACAGATTGTTGGGGCTGTTGTATTTTCTGCTCAATCATGGGAGTTAATCAATTTATCAAAAGAATCCCACTGTTCAAAGGTTCTCCTCATTGGCTAAACCTGTAAAATTCTCGAATTGGAATATTCCTCTATAGACAGCGCTAACAGAACATTACACGTGCCTGCAATCGTCCACCTAATGAAAAATGCGGCGTCGGTCATTGATAACTTACCATGCTACAGGTACACGGATATAAGCGCATTTCTCAAAGTAGCCTAATCAATTCAGAATAATTTCATATTAGGCATATTTAGCATGTTCGATTTACAACTTAAAGAACTGAACATTTAATTATTTAATTATTTCTGCAAAATTACATCTGATATACGCTGAGCTTTTACTAAATCGCTTTCCTATCTCAAACTACAATGACGTATGAAAGCCGTTAACTACATGCAAATTGGAAACTATAGGGAAAAGAAGCTTTACCGTACAAATACGTGCGTAATAAAACCGCTTTTCAAACATCGGGAGATTATTTGTCCTTCTCGAGAAATAGTTGGCAATTAAAATGGTAATTAAAGTTATTTATTTTATGAATGAGTTTACTGGGGAAAATGACAGGGCAGATTGCCAGATGTGGGCTGTCATTTAGAAAGCTTTTCGGGCACGCAACGCGGTTGTTCTTGCAGGGTTAGCATCACCGTTAAATGAAGTCTAATGAACAAGTAATTGCTTAGGATAGACTGAATAGCTTCAAGGCAAATAGGGATTCCAAACTATCTGCATTCTCCCCCCTTTTGCCGGACCGTCTTTAGCCTTTTGTCCACGAATACTATTGATTAGACCAGTGTGTATCGCGCTGCATGAGTTTCCCCTCATTAACAGATAACAGGTTACTGATTACTGTCGTCCTGGGATTTAAATGCTGCTTTAATGGTTACTTTGTTCTCGTGTCAGGTCCGAGGGCAGCCTAGATAAAGTAAAAGTGGGTGGGCGCAACTGGGATCGCTTTGTGGCCGTCGTGTTCATAGAATGTTTTAAAGGGGATCAGTGGATGGGTTAGAATAGCAGAACCTTGTGTCCAGGGCGCGCTCTTAACTGGACCCCAGCATGGGTCTTTCCAGCCTATTTGTGGCACCTCCTAGATCCGTAATAATAAACAATATTGCTCCAACAATGGCTCTCTCGATCACTGTTAGCGTCTACCTCTGAGTATCCGTTGGGCACATACCGCTGAAGTTCTGCTGGACTTTCACGGATACACTCCGTTAATGTCATGCAGACATAACAATGCTGAAAAATCAGGAAATTAATGACATGGCTAATGCCCTGCTTCAATTGACTATACTTCACGCAAAGTTATATTACTTCAGGGGCACCGTAAAGCGGGGAAAGGTAGGACAATTCCAAGGGCCCCTCAGTGACTGTGGCCCCAACATATTTGGAACACAATCCGATTGATCTGGGTTGGGGGGCCAATATAACATGCTTTCATATGTCCGAAAATCTTTAATGGCACCTCTGATACTTTGTTTCAGAAGTTAAAACAAGGTCAAAGTGTGAAATATTTCAAGATACTATTTGCCATCAATTACTTGAATTGACTGCAGTACTGTAAAATCATAATAGTGGAATATTGTAATGTGAGACAATTTCCTAAATAAATAGAAAATAAATAAAATCACACACACACACACAAATGTGTGTGTGTGTGTGTGTGTGTGTGTGTGTGTGTGTGTAAAATTTACATTGTATATATATATATATATATATATATATATAATTTACGTTGTGAATATATACAGTGGTACCTCAGAACTCGAACTTAATCCGTTCAGAACTCCGGATCAAATCCTAAAAAGTTTGAGTTCTGATCG
>JAODJU010000025.1:11675001-11707799 GCA_026776725.1 Gnathonemus echidnorhynchus
TCATTGTATTGTCCGTCTGCGTTTTGCCTGCCTTACCTGTAATTAAACCCCGTATTCCCCGATACCCTGACGTCTGCTCATTTCCCCGCGCGTACAAATTATCTTAGGTTGGCGTTCACGGTTTGACTTCTGAGATTCAGATCGAGTTATAGGTATTTTTTTTTTTAACTGGTTGGTCCGACTTTTAAGAAATTCGAGTTATAATGAGTTCAAGAACTGAGGTACCACTGTATATGACTACTAAATGACTGCAACATTATAAAAACACAAGAAATACTGGGTGCGATATGTTACAAAGAATAAAAAGAAGTAACCAAACATTTTCAGTCACTAGATTATTTGCCGCAAACTTATTTAACTGCCTGGCATGCCTTTATTTTCAATTTTTCGATTACATCCTAAGTAACAACGTGGACAAAGAAGACAATAGTCAATCAACAATTAAATCTACCCATAAGCGGTCATAACCAACTTTGGCATAAACTGTCAGTTTTTTCCAAGTGCTTATCCTGATCGACTGGCCGGAATATTTCTAGTTAATTACTTCTGTAAACCGCTTTGGGTTTCTTGAAAAGCGCTATATAAATGCAACTTTCATTCATTCATTCATTCAAATTAGCAATGATTGTTCATGGTCAGCTGTGTTTTAGCATTAAATTACATTTATCTGTGTCTTTCTACATTTAAATGATGAGATATTTGATGTATAGTTGGGATGTAGCTGCAGTACTGATTAGTAGTATAGGGCTAGTATAGTGTAGCTTTAGTATTTAGTAATTGGGAGACCTTTCAAAACCCTTATTAGGATAATCCAGCTCCAGGTTGACCTTCCTCATTCAGAAGATCAGTAGTTTCAACAGGAAGCCGCCTCCTAACATCTCCTTCAGGAGATGTGAAATTTGGCCAATAACAGTTGAAATGACAAAGCAGTGCTTCAGTCACCTGCTGGCAACCAGATTAATAAATCAAATCACGCATTACGTCAGCACCTATATATTATCCAGACCTGTTAACAGGGTGCCATGTAGAATTAGCCTGGATAATTGCACTTACCCATTAAGATTACATTACCCCTTTCAGCTTATTGGCACAAAGCAAACAGAACTGAACTAAAACAAATACAGAATCATTTTTAATTTATTATGGAAGTCTGACAGATCAAACAAGACCTTGCTATATTTTTTTACCAAGCCTGCTTTCATGTTTACTTAAAAAATGGATAAGAGCCAGATTTCACACAAACAGAAAAGGTTAGAAGGTAGGGGGCCACGGTTCCTGGAAGGCATAGGGAAGGAGAGATGAAGAGAACTGATGCTCAACGGAAATATATGGCTTGGGGAACAGGTGTGTATATGCATACATACATACATACATACACACATACATACATACATACATACACACATACATGCATACATACATACATACGTACGTATATGCATGCATGCATACATTCATGTGTGTGTGTGTGTGTGTCTGTCTGTCTGTCTGTATCTGTCTGGTCGGCTTCATGCAGACCTACTTCTGTCACTAAATGACCGGTACCCAAGGGGTTAACAGCATTACTGTTGACTTTGTTTCCGGGGTCCTTCTCCCAAACCTCAGGCTAAAGTCGCTATGAATGGACTACGAAAATAAAAATGATATACTGTGCCATGTAATTGCCAGGGAAATACAATGACTTTACAGAGGAAACTGCCAGGTTGCAAAGGGAGAATTGTATGTTAGCTAATTGTTAATTTAGGCGACTGGCACTGGCTAATTGTGGCGCCACCAACGAGTTATTTGCATGATGGACTAGCCACCTGCCTCCGCGTGAAGGGTCCCGCTGCTAGAGCAAACTATATAATTACTGAACAGCAGTGGGGCAATTTTTTGACTGCCGTTCCCTTTGTGTTACATGAATACTCCGTAATGACATATTTCATTAGCGAACAAATAACACCCCCGGCCCCGTTCGGGAACAAAAAAAAAATCGTCTCAACAGGTCCAGTTCGATAGACTGCAGTCGCCTGCCCCTTTTTCTGTGCATTTTTGTTACATTGTAGCCATTTGTCTTTAGGGGAGATTGGGGCCATGGGGTTGTGCAGAAGGCGCTGTCGTTTCAGCTTAAATGACGTATTGGTCAAACATATATTTAGAGCGACGTTTAGCTTTTGAGCTCATCAACCTGCCATGTCATCGGAATGCTGAAATGAGGTTGTGACCAATTATATTTTAAACCTGTTTCCGTCTTTTCGGTTGGGTTTCTGCAGTTACCCGTAATAGCGACAGTACTGCAGGAGTCTTCTCGAATAGCAAAGAGAAACGACGCAGCCTTCAATTTATTGCTTATTACATTCTGTCAACCAACTAACGCTTCATCCACCTGTCCTCCACAAAACCGCAGCAAATCACCATTAAATATTTAAGGTTTAAGAAACAGGTTAACCCAGTTTTATTCCCCTTTTTCCGGTGTAGGCATATGTAATTTTCATTGTTTACAAAACAGTTAAGTTTTGTATCAAACTACGGCCACCGTCAGGATCAGAGAACAGGGTATACACCAGAAATAAGGGCGGCCTTTGTGAAACATTATTTTAAATCTTACTGCAGACTGACTCACGCATTCACTCAACAGCCATTTCCCGCGATGGCATCATTCCTCGACCTCAGTGGTTCATTATTGCTGCATTACCGAATAATTTGTGTTTTCTCTCTTGACCGTGGCCTACCGAATGAGGTTTCATTGCAGTCAGTCTAAATACATTTATCCGGTTCAGTAAGTCCGTTGTTAAATGCGACCGCTGCCCAGTAGGTGGTTTCAAAGTCCTATAATTAAGATCTATTATATAAAACCACGCTGTTTGAAATAGGCCTATATGCAATTTAGAAGTTGTTTTTAACAATATGCGATACACATAATCAATCACCCGGCATAAAGTCAACAAAAAGTTTTTAAGAGGTAGCAGGGGGGAGCGATTATGTGCTATTTTGAGGAGGACCCGGAGTTAACACGGTTAGTGATGGCTCGGTGATTGCTAAAGGACTCCCGCTGATAATACACAAGACCAAGGAAACTGTCCTCTTGTCTCTAATTCATGCTATCTATTTGTGACTCGTTTTCAGCACTTGGTGAGTGAAAGTTAGCTTAAATTGACGGTCAACTTTCAAAGTAGGCACATCGTTTATCTACCCATGTTGAAGTAAGGATGCGCGAGCGTGGGCTAATTTGAAGAAAAGTTTGGAATTAGACATTAAACGTGAATCGAGCTCTCTGTCTTATTAATCTAGGCCTACGTATTTAAAAAAAATATATATTGTGTATTTATGCAAAAGTTTTGTATTACTCTAAGTGAGCAGTTTAAATCACTTCTAATATATAGCACGAGAGTAACGTTAGTACACATACAAAAATATATACGCATCTAACGTGCACAATTTGATGAGTTTGTATTGCTTACAATTATAATTGTTGTAACGGTTTAGAATTCGAACGCATGGTACAAAGACATACGCTTATATGTACTGTCCCGTCTAAAAATAGAGCAGTAGCAGAAATCGGACATGCTCACTGTGGCTGTGCAGACGTGCTTAGTAAGGTTTCTGATTTAAATATTCGTAATATTGCTTACTGATGCGCCTGACTTAGAAGACGCCGAAGTCAGCATCACTTCTTATTGTTGGATCGAGCTGGAGCAGGCTAGTCGCACTAAAACACAAATATCCAAATCCATCCATATAGCACTGCATTAGACCAGTTAAATATAGGTCTTGCCGTCAATCTTTACGTTAGTCAGAGTCAACCATTTGTACATCTGAGCCTTTTTATTGACAACTGCTAAATGCCAGTGAATTAAAGAAAGACAAATCATATCACTCCGTTCGTCAGTTGCTCATTTTAATACTGAGTTTACCCGAATAAGCCTAATGCAACGTGAAACGTAAGTTCAGAAAAATATCATATAGGCCTATACCACATTTTCTGTCCTTTCCCCTTCCTGTTTACTTTAATGGCTCCAGCTTCCATTTCGACATATAAAATATGGGTTGCTAATGCCATGGTCGTAAAAGAAGAATAATTTTCACCAGAGAAAGAAAACCAAACTAAAGAAAAAGGAAAACTGTCAAATGCATTTTCTTTCCAAGAAGGCCTATTCAGTCAGCAATGAATTCAAGGCATTTCATTGCTAAACAATTATATTCAAAGGTCAAGTATTATAGCATCTTGTTCTCCGCTTCGCATGCTAAGTATTTCACTTCGCCAAATGACCCTTGGGTATGCTTATCGCACAATAACTTTGAGAACCAGATAAATACAATACAATTAAAGGTTTCTTGCTAAGAGTTTACTGTAAGGTTTACCAGTGGAGGTGATTGCAGTGTGATTCTTCTAGCCTATTTGTGATGCACAGTAAGATATATTCGTGATACTGCACCCCGAAACTCAGACTGCGTGACATAAGCTGGTGAAAGCGAGGAAGACGTCCTTCTTACACAAGGCAAACTTTAATTTGTTCCGTTTTCGTGCTGTATGTGGGATACTATATTGACCTAAACGTCAGTGACCACTCGAAGTTAAAAGCTATAAGTACCGTTGCGAAATATTGTTTTTGACGACCCGCTCGTTATAGTTCAACGTCTTACAGCCAATCAATATATGCTGTTTTCTCGCATGTATCAAAGCAAATTTTGTCGTACAGTAGCACCGTCTATTGCAACGTTTGCTGAATTTACGATATATTTCTGTATAGTCTCATTATACGTCTAAGTAGGCCTACCACTTGGGTATACAGAGGAGTATACTTTAAAATAAACGAGTCTGAATGAAATGAATGCAGCTCGCTTCAATGTAGTTTTTAAATCATTGAAGGTTGAAACGAATCAAGACTGTAGTGTAATTAAATGTACACGTACGTACTAGCCGTTAAATTTATTGTATTCGAATGACTCATTACTGTTTTCAGAGTCAGTAACACCAATTCTGCTCAGGTGTTAACCTGATTCTATTCGGAATGAACAAAATATTTAAAAAATGTAACGGCTATAGTTCGGCCCTACAAATTACCAGATATAATAACCACAACAACTAAATCTTTTCAGCAGGAAATTATGTGACCGCCTAGTGCATTTAAGACCATCATGTCTGAAAAGCTGAAGTAAAAGAGCAAGAGGTCGACGAGCAACAAGATGGATCAACGCAATCATCACATCAATGAATATGCAATTGGCAAGTCTGAAGAACCATACAGTAGATAGAATATTCTGGAGGAATCCCGTCTATATATGCCAGGGGTCGACAGGGATTAGACGGCACCTGGAATACCCTACGTCACTCGAATGTTACATTTCGATGTTCGAAGTACAGAAATAACAGTGATGTTAATTCATACATTATAGCTTAAGAATATTGGAATTGAAGACGGGGATATTGGAATATAATGTCCATTTATATGATCTCTTGGAATCAACTTGTTTTGGGATTTTATATATCTCTTAATTGAGAGCACGTGACAGTATTCTGCTATAGTATTCGGTTATTTTCATACTATATCAAGCTTTCGTCACATGTGCATTTTACCTTCGAGTAGATATGATATAGTAGGCGAAGAATGGCTTGTACGCCTTGATTGAACACAAATAGTGAGGTGATATTAAACGTACTACAGCACAAATAGTGGGTTGCTAAATATTACAAAACCTAGGCAATTAAAACTTTGCCTTAGACCACGATTTAATTTTAAAGACAGAACCATATACGATGAAACTACATACTTTCAATTCGCGGTAAATCGAAATTCCAAGGCAGATGTTTATTTTTAACTGAAGCCATAGGAATAGCGTCTTAGCCGCCATGATTTTTTTAAGGATCTAAAAATTCATGAGACTCATGTGTGACAGATTTGTATCAAAAGCGGAGCAAAGCCTCCCAGTCTGTTTCTGCAATAAGTGCTTTTCCTAAATCAAACGTGTAATGTCGTAGTTTTACATTATTATATATAATACAAAAATGTAGAACAATATGAATGCAGGTAATGTTATTTTGACTATCGTTATCCATATTTTGAGTATATCCGTATATATGACTGTTGTTTTACATATGAAAATCCCTTCGGCTGTTTCTAAAAGAAATAATTTTATCATTCGCGTTACAATGAAAGAAGCCTTGTGGTTAGTTATCAGGCCGAAGCTGCAGAGGGCTTCATGAAAAGAACGCAGAAGATTTCAATCGGCTGCAGATGGAATGTGTCATGTGTTGGCTAGCCATTCAGTGCTACGCTGAGCAGGGCTACTTAGGGGGTGAAAAATCAAACGACACGTGCGTTCAGGTTTCCTAACGGTGGATGACCCACAGACTGCGGAATACATGTTGCCGCAATAATGTTGGGGAATGTACTTACGCATGAGTTCACGCAAAAATGCAGTTAGCATTGGGCTAATTAGGCCAGAAACGTATACAAGGCGTGTAAAATAAATTATTACAGGCTAGGTATTTAATCAAAATAAATAATAGTTGGAATAATAAATGCATTTAATTTAATCTTGCTCGACGATTGCTAGACAATTAAAGTTTTAAGACTGGTTTTTCAGATGCGCATTTTTGTTTGTTGGTAGCAAAAAGGCGGGCTAAATTTAAAAATGTTTATTGACTCATGCACCCATCTAACAAAGTTTGTTAGTAAAATCAGTTGTATATTATCACTAAGATACAGGCCTACTATAATTTATCTGAAAAGACTACTAATTCATGTACGTCTATTGAAGTCACACTATCGTGTGAAGTTTCAAGCACGCTGTCGTAATCTGAAGCAATTTGAAAAATTATATCACACATTCTGCAAATATGAACATATTCAAAACACCACAAGTTATGTACATTGTTTTCTTATAATTTATGAATGATTCTAAATGATAAAAATTTTAATATTGCCAAAAACTAGGTCTTTTCTTTCAAGACAATATAAAATTTACTGTATTGTTTGTTACAAAGAAACTACTGTCTCCATTTTCTTTAGAAATTAATGTACGCCTGTATATGGACAAAGTGTTATTTTTACACCAAACATATTTTCATGCAGCCTATTAATATTTCATTTAATATCTGCTTGAACACTCAGTAGATCCTTCTAGTGATATACGAGGTAGTTACTTGTATACACCTGAATGCGTTCCTCTTGAAAGTATTATAGTTTGATTTTAAAATGAGCAAAAAATGCGCACCGTGCATCCTTGATCGCTGTGTAATTGTTTCAGGTTCATGCGAAACTGTATAGATAATGACAGAAAATCTGCCCGAGTTTCACATTGTGCTTCTTCAAGGAATGAGATGAGAGCACACACGCTTCCAACAAGTCATTCTCAATAGCTACAAGCGCGGCACAAAGACCACACACCAAGTCTAAGACATGTAAATGTAATCCCCAGACATTCGAGGCAGGTCCAAACAAAAAGCCTAATAGAATCTCAACCACCCGTATCTCTAATACATCATTTGAAACGATAGAATTTGTCGAAGGTTATCAGTAAAACCAAAGATTTTTATGGACACATAACACGTGTGAAGTTTTATTGATGTATTTCTCTTATACATTGTTATAGAGCGCCAGTACCCCGTCATCATTTTTTTCTGCTATAGATCCGATGAAATTGTGAAAAATGGTCAACACTGGATCCATAAACGCTTTAATAAAATACCCCATAATAGCACAAGTTATGTACAATGCACAATTCAGTTTATTATCATTATTATTATTATTATTGTTATTATTATTATAGCTGTTGATATTATTATTAAATAGCAACAACAATAATAATAATATAATTATATACGTGATACCAGACTATAAACCGTGTCAATTGATGAAATAGTAATGACATATTGCAATAATGTGTATGTAATGTAATTTTTATGCATTTTAAATGATCTAAAGTCGCCATTTTTCCGATTTTAAAATTGCGTAAGCTGTTACTCTAGTTTTGTGGAACAAACAGAACATAGACAATGCAGCCAACAAATGAATTGCTGTCATCATCATTATGACATCATACAAACAACAGGTGAAAACTCAATGGGTGTCTCAGTATGAAATATTATTTATCTAATTTAATTAATTTGTGGAATATGACATTTATATAGATGCACATTTTGCGAACCAATTTTCAGACACCAATTAACATTTTAAGATTGTTAATCAAAGCTTGATTAGGCTATGCACGTAAAATCGTGCTGTATTCGGATTTGAATTTCGTTTTTCTGGCAGTCTTCATGAAATAGGATAGAGTGGTTATTAAAATAAGCATAAACCTGCAACTGGTCTGAATGATTTTTTTTTTTTTTTGCTAAAACACATAAATGGATGTTAACCTCACTGGATTGCGGGTGATAACCCTCAATATTTCCATCCATTCTAGGTTCAGCGCATGATTTTGACATTACAGACAGATATTGCGTCTTGCGACAGATAAAAAGAAAACACAAATTTGAATTCGCATTTTATAATACACAATCAACATAAAACGTCGATAGTGTGATATATAGAATGAACTGTAACTAGTTTTTATACTGGTTAGAAAATCGAGCTAGCAAATAAAACTCAGACTTTCAACCAAAATTCTTAATGCCGTGAATGGACAGAAATATAAACGGCGAACACAAAGGTCGAGAGTTTCTTATTTTGATACTTTAATGCCCATAAAAAGTGCAAAACTCTGCAGCCTCGCCTGCTATCTGAATGCATGGCCCCATAGCAAACCATTTGGGAAACAATTTACCAAAGGTAAAACTGATTGAACGACTCTCAACCCAAAAGAGACAGTCATTACAATCAACCACCTCATTAAAACCCGCACACTCAACCGGAACACTGGCGCAAGGTCGCGCGTGCAAGATGGGGTCTTCGGAACTCATTCTAATTGCCACATTAAGACGCGCGCGAAGTGTTCTTTATTTTAATGGATTTTCCCCTTTTCCTGAAGTAAAGTTGATTTGGAGATTTTAATGAACTAGCACAAAGTAAATTATGGGCAAATCTTAAAGCACCGCCATAAACAAAATACAGTATAAGATACTAATAATCACATCGTGTAAACAATTAAATGTAAAACAAATGGTTTGCTCATACATTTTGACATATTGTTAATCTACTGCTACGTCCCGCTACCTTTTGTACGTGGTATGTAGTTTAATCCGCTGCTATATAAAGTGTTCATAAGCTGACAACCGTCATTTCCTTTCTTGCAATTTATAATACAGTATTTTCAGATCGCCGGCCAAGCTGTGTTTATCCCTCAGCTATTCACTCACACACACACACACATATATATATTTTGACAATCTATAATAACAGTCACATCGATACATTTTAGTATATGTGCCGCCGAAGCTAGCATCATTGATATTCATTTTATTCACCGTCTGCATAGAATGGATATGCCTCATTATAATCTATTACTGTTATACTGGTTTACTACGGATAGTTTACTGTTATTAGTACATTTTATTACAGCTAATATAGAACACATAAAAGCTGATACTTTTGCTAGGGTCACCGGTGTAATCCTCAGTGTGCAACACAGATCCTGGCATTTGTTGCGTGCTTCCAGAACTCAGGCATATTGCTGATTTTTTTTTTTTTTTTTGTATGACCGGTAAAATAAGATGAAGACAACTGGTAGGGTACAAGTAATCTTCTCAATTTTCCATGAATCGATGCTGCCATTTAATGTCCATTTCATAGCGAGTTCACATAAATGAAGCTGTTTGTAATTACATTAAATCACGGAACATGGGTCAAACATGGCGATAAAACAAAACCATGCATTCAAGCATAATCAAGCCACACAACATATCGTACTAAGCATATTGAGAACGTAATGTTTGTATTCACTAACGCATTTGACTGTTTTTCTCACAAGCTGACGTCGTTTGATTTCAAGGAAAGTAGCAGCGACTGAATTTACTGAATTTATTTTAAAAAATAATGGACGATAATAATAATAATAATAATAATAATAATAATAATAATGTCAGTCGCTTTATTTAAAATATCTTTCAATTAGTAATGAATACAAACGAAGTAAACGTTGCTACCAAACCCCCATAGTTCCTACTTTAGCATCCACAAAAAGATAAGTAAGAAGCGTAGGCCGAAAACCGGCCAGCGTGTGTCAGATGACATTTTTGTCACGTGGTATTTAATGACAACACTACCACGCGGATAAGGAGCTGTTTATTCCTGATTCGGCGGCCTGATGACTTTTATGTTTATGCACCTTTACTCAGAGACAGGTAAAACGCAAATCAGACTGAGAGAGGGGGGTGGGGGGGGGGAGGGAGATGATTACTCAGAGCATTCGGTTCGGAAAGGAGATAATTTGGTTGCTCCATCTTTATTACATAAGTCTGGGTAGATAACATACGGTTAAGGTGTGGTGGTTAATATTTGCTACAAATTAAAAGGTCTGGCCATCATGCCGTATACTCCACAACAAATATCGACCCTATATAGACGGCCATTTCGCGTGACTCAAAAGTGTTATTCAGAATAAAAACACGATTATATAAAACCTTAGCACATAGTTCTTAAATCGCAACCAAGTGTAATTAAATGTCAGCATTTCTCTTCCTGAGAATTTGCTTTGATTTAAAAAAAGCGACGAAACGTATTATTCAGTTTCCAACGATTTTCAATCTCTGCTATTACGGTAGACGCATTTATATTTATGAAATATGGGCCCGTTTCATACAATTATCCTACTCCCTAAATAAGCTTTAAAAAAACATTATTTTTATACATTATTATTATTATTAGTATTATTATTATTATTGTTATTATTGTTGTTTTTGTAGAATGGAACTTCTTTAAATGTTTAATTGCAAAATTTTAAATATTTGATTTTAGCTGTATTTATAAATTGTTGATAATCGTAATATAGCTATGTACTGAAAGGTATGGTTCGAAACTTAGGCTATATGAAAATTCTTAGCGATTCATTTTCATAGAACATTTCTTTTAAATTCATATAATGAGCTTTGGTTAGAAAAACGCGTGCGCTGCTCACAAATATATACATTTGTTTTAAATGAAATTCAGTAAAGGAATGTCAATTAAATTGTATATAATTTATTAATATGGTTGTATGACTATATATATGGCAGGTATCTATATAAGTTACAAGAAAATAAGAAGTACAAATAACAATGAAACTATATATAATACAAGCAAACTTGAATGTCGATAAAAAAATTTATACAATATACAGATCGCTAAAAACTATGCATTCAGTCCAAACCTTTTACAGAAATATACAAGCTAGGTCTTACATTAAGTTGTTAGAAATCGGAGCTATTTCAATCCTTCTTAGTAGTCTGTCAAACGCCAGATTAGCCCTTCATTTCATTTTGGATTCTCTCGTTTTACCTCCGTCGTACATGTATACGGACGCAAGCACACACATGCATTTTATTGTGCCGTTTGATTTAAACACACTTGCTCTTGCTAATCGGTTCTTTTTAATGAATCTATTTGCTCTCGAATTCGACGCGAGTTCTTTGCTCGGACATCCGCTTGATAGATCTTACTTCTTGAGTTCGATTCTTCTCTCAGTTCCAGCGTCTACGTATCCAATCAAGGATAAATAATTGTTCCTTGTAAGGAAAAGCAAACTTAGTACAGAGAAGGTGCAGCCACCGCTGTCCGTTCCGCAGATACCCTCAATGTAATTGTACGCATTTAAAAATGTACTTCTTATTGTTTCTGCAGCTGTCACCATGTTCTGCCGTACAATAAGGCCGAGCAGGGCAGTGGGCCACCGTACTCAGAGCTCGAGGAGTTTAAGTGTGGTAGGCCTGACACCTGCGTTTGAAGGGACGGGGGGCTACTGGAGTGCTGAACTAAATCGGGAGAGTGGCTCGCGCTCCCAACCTGCGGGTTCTGGTGCTGGACCATCGCTGAACTGTTACTTGACACAATCATGACATTGCTTGCCTGATGGTGGTGCGTTTGGATGGCGTTTGTCGGCGTGTGGGTGCCCCCCTGACAAGGCTTGCCGTCTTTCACCAGCACGGGCACAGCGACGCGTCGGGGCGACTGCTGTTGTTGTTGACAAGAGCCAGTGTCCTGCTGCATCTGTTGCTGGGAAACCTTGTCCTTGGCCTGTCTCTTCATTTTGTACCGGTGGTTCTGGAACCATATTTTGACTTGAGTCGGGGTGAGGTGAATCATACTGGCCAAATGTTCCCGTTCCGGAGCAGAGAGGTATTTCTGTTGCTTGAATCGTCGCTCCAGCTCGTAAACCTGAGCTTGCGAAAAAAGCACGCGGCGCTTCCTCCGGGGAGGGCCGGACAGGGGTCCCATACTCTTCCCTACATCCGCAAGAGAGCCCAGACTCCCCATACTGCTCATGTTCATACCGGAGGACGAACCCATGAAGCGGGATACTGGAAGAGGAAAACAAAAGATAAAGAACGGGAACGGCAATAAAAGAAACGGCACTGTCAGTGAAGAAGAAATTAAACAAACTGCATAATAGGCAATTAGACGTTTTATGAATAACAAACATAGAGATAAATAAACACAATTGATACACTATAGTTTATATTTTGTATACTTGTAAAATAAAATTCAATTTGTACATACATATATGGATCTAATATAAATTCGAATAAATATGAAATTAACTTCATAATGTTCTGTCTAACTGGGAAAAATAATATTGATAAATTGACATAATTAAACACTAATGAAATTACATATTCGCAATTCACTGTCCGCAGTTTTAAGTTAAAAGTAACTACTTTTAAAGCTTGTGGAAGTTCGCTTTGAAATACCACTTCTTCTCTTTGATTTCTTTTATCTCTGCTCATGTGTCTTAGGAAGCAAGATACCAATTGTTACTGTCAAATACCGTATACTGGGAACCAATCATTATTTCGAGAAAAGTAACGAAATAATGGTTCTTTTGACTTGTCGTAAATTGGTCTCCTGTGCAATGTCAAATAGGTGAACTTCCAAGACCGTCTCACCTGGCAACATAATTAGCCATAGCTGGTTTCCACTTACTTGAGGAAAAGCGCGGATCTGGGTTGGCTCCATACCAACCGGTGGCTGCGCTGCTGTTCCGCATGCTGTCCTGGTAAGGCGGAAGCTCGTTCATGTTTCCCAGGTTGCCGTTACAGTAGCCCCCCATTGCGGTGTGTGACAACTGAGACACCCCAGCTGCAGTCATGTGGTAAGTGGCGGAAACCGTCCCGTTGTGGCCCATATGGTGCTGCTGCATTGCTGTCTGGGAGACTTGCGGTTGTCGGTACGTGGGGAGGGAAGCCCCCAAGTTGTTACTCTCCATACTTACTTTCTTGTAGCTCTCCTCGAGGGGACTTAAGATATCGGAAACAGAAAAAGGAGTCGTATGCTTGGGGCTCATCGACATTGTTCTGCGGCTGGAGGGGAGAAAAAAATGATAAGGCAATCTCTCTCAATCTCTCTCTCCCTCTTTTTGGCCAAATCCTCCTGTTGCAGTTTTCTTAACGTCGTCAAAGCTGCTGGATGAAGACGTAGGAAAGTGCCCGGAGTCCGCCTTAATTGGATTGAGTGGAAGCTCAGGGCTGGCTTTCGTTTGTTTTAGCTGGGCGCCAGGTTTAAGACTGCCACCAGAGGCGGGGCATCGGCAGCCAGAACAACATTACAAAGGGGCCCAATCCCTCATGCAACCCTGCATAATTTATCGTACGTGTTAATCGCGAACTGCCCCGTGTCGCGGACGCCGTGATCCCATTAAAAGAATTCCATCTATTTTTCCCCCGATATGCATAAAATATTTTCATTTTAATTATTGCCTGTGATTCAATTACTTTTATATGTTCTTATTTTTGTTATAGTCAATAAAAATCAGTGTCATTATATCAACACTACCACCGTTATGTTTTGTTATTTCCCTTTTAAAATCTATTTTTAGTAGAGGACCTTATAAAGAGATTGTGTGTATATATTGAGATGGAGGGCCACTCAAAGCTGGAAACTGTCTCAAAGGCTTAAATTGAACTCCCGACTTTTAATGGACTTAAGAGGCGTCTAGTGATTGCACTTGTTAGCGATGTTTGTAGTATGCTTGATCGTACTTGGACATACGGCATGTAATGCGAGGGGAAACAAACAACGACTGAATACATATCCATCAGTTAAGTGGATGCGTAAATGATTGACCCCGTTATGGCTATATTTGCTGCTAAAGGATATAAGCATTACTACCCTTCAGCAAAGAAGTCCTTTTCCGGAAACCCAACATTAGTTATTTGCCTATAGATAAAGCCTTCCTAGACAATTCGTCGCCGCTGAAGTGCACTCATTGAACTACATATTGGCGTTAAAACAAGCTCTGCCTCAGCGAAGCCATCGGTTTTCTATGTTTATCCTCAAAGGGCCTAAATATATGCCTAATGGGTTACTACGCTGCCCGAATATCTGACAGCGAGAAAAGCAGATGACATATTCAACACAGCAGCCATTTGCCATGCAGCTACTGTGAAACGTCGCAATTTGAAAAGTGGAAATGCAAAATAATACAGTAAGCCCATCTTCAATAAACAGATAATATCATAACCATATTTAAATATTCAATCATGTTATCAGAGCAAGTTTTTAAAGACCAGATTTTTCGGAATATTAGACCGTCGCAACACGCATCGACATTCTTTATTACTATTGTTCTTCAGGTTTTAATCTGAGACAACATCCGAAATTCATCCATCATCCACCCGTCCGTCCAGCTATCTATCGTACAAAACTGCTTATCCAGCAAAGACTCACGAACCTGAAGCGTATGCGAGGAAATGCAGGACACAGACAGAGAACACCCTGTAGTCAGGATATCGGCAACATCACAAATATTTTCCGAGTAACAATCGTTATTTTAGTATTTTGATATCTGCGGATAATTGCAGTTTGCCCCCATCTAAATATATCAACCGAATAGCACTTACACTGTACACCAGTCTGAGATTAATTCGAATGCACCTACTGCTTTCCGTAAATACTAACAAATGTGAAATTGTGACATTGCACCAATAACCCAATTTGCACCCTTATTCGACCGAAATCTGAGCAAAAGTTGAAATATAATGATAAATGTAAGACGTACGTGTATGTTGCAGATGTGTAAAAATGGAAATATACGGTTCGTTATTTTGCGTTTATGCGTCAGTCAATCAATCAATCAATCAATCTGTCTATCTATCTATCTATCTATCTATCTATCTTGGAATCAGTTTCACCTTTGCATATCAATCTGAAAACATGTTAAAGAACTGATTTATCGTGTAACTAATTAGATTTTATTATAATTATAATTATTATTATCAATGTATAAAATATAATAGGCCTACACAATAAATTCCACAACGGTGAAACGAATCAGTAAGCGACAAACCATCACGTTCAGACACAAACGGGAAAGCCTCCAGATTCACTATACCATAAAACTGTAGAAACATAGCGTCTTCTTGTGGCGATACCACGAACTTAAACCCGGGGTGCAGGTGGAGCCGAGATGTAAGTTCCGACTGGCCGGAACACTTCGCGTTTTGAACTGAGTGAATGGGGCTCTTTCTACGAATAATTACTCTAGCTGAGTAAGGAAGATGACATCGCAACATAAAACGGTGTAGGTAGGCAGCGACACTGAATGTCTCTACTGCCTTTAATGCGAGAATCCGTTATTAATTATGTATACAACATTTTATACCGTTGCTTTCGTAGATAGTGTTACATAGTAATACACAATTGCTGACATAAGCATTTATGAAGGGTTAGAGTTATTGTTAGTGTTTAAGTGTTAATGAAAGTGGGGTACGCCGATAAAGGTGTCGTAATCATTTATGTTGGTCCTTTTATTTTGTTTAACTTTAAAATATTTATTTTAAGCCTTATAGTCTTTTAGATATATATTATTGACATTTCAGTATTATAGCTACCCCCCCACCCCCGGATCACATTCAATTTTACGACTTCCCACAAATCTAACAGGCATGAAACCCTGTATGTCAATCTAGACTATATACTATTAATGTTGCAGTTAAGAAACAAGTGCATGACATTTAATGAACTGTGCTTTTTCTGTAGACGTACAGTTTATTTAGCGCAACTGCATCAAAATTATTGCTTTCAATGACTGTCGAAGAATCACAAAAGGTTGCCTTGGTAGCCAAGTGTTGGCACTGGAAGCTGGAAGCTAAGTTTCACACAATTCTTTCAAAATGCTAATAAATATTCTAGCTACTGACCTAATTAATTTCTCGGCCCTATTATCTATAGGTGAGCAAACCTTGCAGAGAAAATTATACAAAATTATAGCGCGCGCGAAGTACAGGCAATTAGAATCATAACATGATTTCTCTATAGTATATTTCTTCCTTAATTACTAATTTTCAAAAGCTTTCTTGATTATCTGAATCTAGACCCCTTGTCTGTACTAGTACATGGCTATTACGATCAATTAACACTAATTAGTCAGGATGCTTTCGCTAATTGTTCGCAATAAAGCTCTTCACCAGTAGAGTTTGCAGGATATTGCTGGAACATTGAAGCATTGTTGTATTTACGACACTCTTCCAGTCACCTAAAAGCTTCATGAATTTTTCATGGAGTATAAGAAATGACACTTTCAAATGAAAACTCTCGCGTATTAAACGCAACACTTTAAATAAAAAACGTTATTATGCAGGTAAACAATGAACAATGGATTCCAACACTGACATGACAAAATGCGGTGTAATCGGAGAAAGAGGTTTATCTCGGGATAAAACGTAAAATGAAGTGTAATAATAATAATAATAATAATAATAATAATAATAATAATAATAATAATAAAGCTTTACAGTACTGTGTATTGTTTACGTTTGGTATGAAAGTGGAGGTCAGTGGTATTGATTGCCAACGCAATATTTTTAGCAATAAATATCTTACATGCTCGCGGCTTTCACTCGGTTGCCATCGATTAAATACTGTAGGCCTAATTAGTAATATTTAGTCGTATATTTACTTGTCCTTATTAAACTTAATTGTATTTATTTGGGTGGAACAGAAAAATTTGAAACACTGCAAAATTGTGAATAATGTATAAGCTATTTGAATAACGAGAATCCATTTACAGTAAGTTTCACTAAATATTGATGTATTAGATATGATATATACCATAAATATATTTCATATTACATTATTTCAGCTTTATTATGTGAAACCCGCCACTTTATGACGGAGTGATGTATTGGATAATTAGTGAACAGATAGGGTTACTCATTTATCCTTCAGAAATTACAGGCTATATCTCAAACTGTCGAAAACTGCTAAGAGATTTTTATGTCGTATATATTGCAGTGTGCATTTATATGTGCCCAACTTTACCTGGCCTTAACCCGTCTTCGTGTAGGGCATGATTGCCCACGAGCATCCAGTTGTTATCAAGTTAATATAACTCAAGGCCACCGCACTACAGAAAATCGCAGAGCAAGCGTTTTGATTACTTGAATCCGATTTACTGATCGCAATTCATGTTACTACACAAATATCATCAGTTTATGCAAAGTATTTACATTTTTCAGTTAATAGTGTAGTGATCTATGCATTGTACAATGATGGTAATATGAACGATTTATTTCTGCTGCCAGTAATCTAAGAATGTGGAAATACTCCTGGAAACAGGTATAACACTGACATCTAGTGGTTGAATCGAGCGGCGTCGTGCAGTGCTGCTCTGGCCAAATGCTCGCTGTAACCGGTGACGCCGTTGCACATGCTGGCAGAACTGCTGCACCGCTGTAGCGCAACGGGGTCTTTCCGATGCTACATTTCTTTTATTCACCTGAAGATGGGGTTAGCAGCGCGCCCGATTCTTTCCTAGGTTACAAAGTTAAATCCCCCCGAGTTCTGTAACGTAAATGTATCGTAACCTTTCATGGTGAATGTGTTTAGTGGGCTAATAGTGTATAGTAAGTTTCAGGAAAACATTTTAATGTTTTTATATGGATACCGAACTCACAGAATAAATCTGTTTATGTATGAGAATTAAGAATGGACTAGAGCCTATATGTCCGGCCGTGTAATTCATTATAATCTCTAATTAACATCGCGATGCTGAAAAGTTTGTTAAAGCATCTGATGCACTCGTTTACATTTAATAGTTTCCGGATCTATCACGATTTCATACAAAGGATATAAACTCATAACATCTCAAGTAAAGTATCTTTTACTGTTATGTCTTCGTTGTGTAAGTCCTCACTTTTAACAGTATGAAAGCTTATTTCGTCATATATTACGTTTTCTGTAATTTCACATAATTTATTATGTAACAATCACTTCCTCAAGGTTACAGCTATAGTATGAGTGTTGTGCTTTTTGTTTTGTTCATACTGTATGGTTAGATGTACTGCATTCCCTGTGGGAAAGAAATTTTCCAAAATTACCTTGGGCCGTTCTAAGCAAAGTACCTATACACTGTTATCAGAAGCGGAATGCAAAGCTATGTTTAGCGATCCTATAAGTGGGACGTAAGATCAGTATTTTGTTGCCATTTTCTGCATCCATTGTAGTAACACTAGTTGAGGCCAATCAAGAACTGGCTTCATCGACTAACAATCTATAAAAGAACTTTTCGCCAGGCGATGGAGAGAGACAGCATCTGTCAGGATAACTTCCTTTGGATCTTTTATTATTTCTGGGTTAATAATTGGGTCTGATAATTTGGACAGACCAGGTGCCTTAAAGATTCTCACTTTACGTAGAAACTGAAATGTTACAATAACTACACTGTCCGACACAAAAGTACCAATATGTACCCTTCAGAGTACAATTACTTGTTACTATGACTGTACACTCATCTGGAAGAGGTAATGTACATATTGTCCCTCTGTAAAAATTTGGTTGTCTTTACACTCTAAGGAAAAAATGGTAAAATTTTATACCTTTGCTTGTCACTGGGGCTATACCCTGTACCCTGTACAGAAAGGGACTCTGAGAAACATCCCAAAGGTACAAACAGCATTAATGTACCATCAATGTTACAGAAATGTTCCTCAGAGTCTAATTCTGTACCTTAAAAGATACAATTACTTACAGCTAAGGGTACATTTGGCTGACTCTTGAGGGTACAACTCCAGTGACAAGCAAAGGTACAAACTTACCCTTATACGAAATCCTTGACCATTTAATCCACTGCTTGGTTCGTACTTCCAGGAGGTAATAGGAAGCAATGCAGCAACAGAAGCTTCACCAAGGACCCTTGGTGCTATGCTAATGATGTGGTTTGGGTTCCACTCTTTGATGTGTGAACCTGGATTCAGGCTTCCCATGGTTCCCTATGGCACTAGATTACATATGTACATGATAATGTGAGTCCCACAGCGGTTCCACAGGAAGCACGTGGAGTCTACATGTATCTACATGTCGTCCCTGTGATCAGGCCAATTCATTTCCACAAAAGGTGTCCAGATTTCTCACAAACACATGTGGTCAGGGTAGATCCATGTGTGTGAGAAAGTGTGTAGTTTGTCATACACTGGAATTCCATGCAAAGTGCTACATGTGCTTCATGGGTAGAATCCAAGCAAACTGTGCACCCTACACTGGTTAAGCAAGTATGGAGAATCGATGGATGGTTGGATGGATTGCACTTTGAAAAAGGGAAGATATAGTGATTAAAACGGATTGGATTGGTGCAAAACGCTTTGTTGGTTTCCTGCATGGACTATAATTGTTACTTAAAAGTATACTTAACATAAGAACTAACGTACATTGATCTTCTAATCGCTCAGGGATGCAAAGGGGCATGGGGTTTAAGTCAAACAGCCGAGGTGAGAAGGTGGACGTGCACCCTGAACAGGATGTCAGTCCAGCAAGGTCACAGCCAAGCGCAAAATAGTTAGACAACGGAGCATGCAGAGATACCAACTATCTGCATGTCCTTGTCTGGTTTGTTCGACTTTCAAGAAATTCGAGTTCTAGTGAGCTCGAGAACCGAGGTACCACTGTACTCTTATTTTGAGTTGTGAGTCTTCCATTCTGAGAACCAGCAATGCTTTGGCTTTTGTTTTTACAGGTGTAACCACATATGTGATAGGCTGTAATATGTGATAGGCTGTATTTTGCCAGTGAATCCTGCATTCATTCGCTCTGTATGTCTGCCTACACTGGTGGAATGTAATGGAGCTGTATCTCTGATTTGTCTTTAGACAGTTAGTTACAGTTCGTTGAGCTGTAAGGAGCCTTTGTGTGTGTTAGCTCCAGGAACCAATCAGGAACCGCGACCAACACAGAGACCTCGATATATACATATACACATACGCAGCTCAGCCAGTCATAGACAGTCATGGGAAATGTTTAAAGCTATTTGTCTGGGTAGAATGTATATTTTAGCTCAGAGAAAAACACTGTTTAACATTACAACGTGGAAATTATAGGTAACACAATATAAAATAAGAATTTCTTGTGTTCCCCAAAAAGTTACCAAAATCTGGTTGGACGACTAATGATCACCGCTTCAGGTCACAAACCTCACCGTGGGGGCACCTCAGTCATCGCTTCTGTTTGTGAAATTTCACCATCAGTGCACATACATACACACACACACACACACACACATTGAATTCAGGTGTTCCAATCACTTCCATGGCCACAGTTATATAAAAGTGAAAGAATGGGTCACTCTCAGAGGCTCAGTGAATTCCAACGTGGTACCGTGATAGGATGCCAGCTGTGTAATATGTCCATTGGTGAAATGTCCAAACTACTAAATATTCCACGGTCAACTGTTAGTGGTACTATAACAAAGTGGAAGCAATTGGGAACAACAGCAACTCAGGGGTAGGTGGCAGGCCACGTAAAATCACAGAGCGGGGACAATGCATGCTGAGGCACACGGTGCAGAGAAGTCTCTGTCGCAGAGTCAATAGCTACCAGAGCTGGGTAATGTAGGTCCGGAGAGTAAAAGTCCAGACCAAGATTTTGTTTCAACCAACCAGTTGAGCATAAAGAGTCACAGTCAAAGAGTACTCAACTGGTTGGTTGAAACAAAATCCCGGTCTAGACTTTTACTCTTTGGACCTGAATTACTCAACTCTGATAACTACAGACCTCCAAACTTCATGTGGTCTTCAGATTAGCTCAATAACAGTGCAGAGAGAACTTCATGGAATGGGTCTCCATGGCCGAGCAGCGGCATCAAAGCCTTACGTCATCGAGTGCGACGCAAAGTGTCGGATGCAGTGGTGTAAAGTATGCCGTCACTGGACTCTAGACGTAGACAAGAAGAAGGCTTCGGGAAACTCACCCGTGGGTTCCTAAAACGGCCTTAGTTGAGTACACCTTCTGTAAGACATACTGTACTTTAGTAAGGTTGGTCTTAGCCGCTCTTAGCTGTCTCTTATCGCTGTTGTCAGCTCATACTGCTCATTTAAAATAAGACTAACGTCGTTAAGGTTACATATCTGAATATATCTAAGAATATCTGATCCATATAACAAAATGATTTTGACTTATACATGACTACAGTTTTCGTTCGGTATGTTTCAACCTCGCTCTCTGCATGCGCAACGAATTGGCCTCAGTAACGCGCGGCTTTATAATAAAAGATAAAGCACGTGCTGATGATTATATATGTATTTATTTTTTCATTGGGAAGGAAAGGGGAAAACGTCCCTCTAAATATACATTATGATTACAGCCTTGCCCCCCCCCCAGCCACACTGTATTGACTCCATGGCTTGGAGTTTATTAATAGCTCCATGGTTTCGTCCTCTTGCTCAGCGAATTGACCTCGGATTTATAATAAAAGTATATCAAAAATTCGGTTCATGTGGTTCATTAAGAGAGCCAACAAGGGCTACACAATTAATCGTAAAAAACTAAGTCTCAAGCGTCCCATAATTCTGCTTTCTCTTTAATGGGCGCTTTTCCATCGCATCAGGTGCCTAATTTTTGGTACTTAAAGAAAATATCAAAAACCTGGTACTTCAAGCTGGTTTTCCACTGGCGTAAAAACTGGTATCGGCACTGAATGACATCACAGTGTGAGGCGGGTATTTTACCGAATTCGAACATGGCTGTAGTATATTATAGGGATGGAGGATGTGCGATATTAATACCAACATCGCATGTTGTGCACATGCAATTCTTACTTCGCCCTTCAGCTAGACTGAGCTTTTCTTACCTTCAGTTCTGTAAATGGACATTATAGCGCAGGGAGTTTAGGTTTCACTAAAACATTTTTACTCTGTCATAGGAAAAAAAATCAAGTTTTGCTATTTTAATTATTATTCCTTTTCAAGATTATCTATTTGTTTAAAAATCAGTTTACCTCCGCTGCTTTTGCGATGCGACGTTTCTCACTGTGAGACAATCATAATCATTTTTATCCTTGCTGCTTAAATCACTCCTAGACGGCTTCGTGAGAAATTTATGTTGAAACTTTTTTGTTTTATAAACACCCAAACATTTATCACAGACACACTCGTGCTGTCCTATTATATTACAGAACATACATCTGCTTCTTCCGACCAGATCGCAGTTAAAGGTTGGGTCACTTAATTTGTCCACGCATCTATTATTATTATTATTATTATTATTATTATTATTATTGACCCCATTTATCGTTGTTTTTTGAGTTCGCAACTGTGTTACATTTCAGAGGCAGGCTATTTGCATAACCGTTCGACAAAGACAGCGTTTCAAGTCGCACCCTAAAGTACCGAAGTACCAAAGAAGTATCCCACTGGGACTTTTGGTACTGTATTGTTTGGAATGACTGCTTTGCTAACCCTAATCGAACGGCCAATTGAGCGTTTCCTATCTCTTGTCAGAAGTTGATATGTCGGTCCTGGATCAAGCATATGTCTGGTACAATCATGTTTTGTTGAGTTTCTTTTTGCAGTTTAATGAGTGCAATAAACGTCTAAATTAAAGGGGAAAATTGTTACAGAGAACCGTCATCTGAATTCTAAGAAAAAAAAAATCATATTTTTTCAGATTCATGCAGCCACTGCAGGTTAATTTAGGCTTACATATAGGTGCAATGTATGCCCCCCCCCAAAAAAAAAAAAAAAAAAAAAAAAAAAAAACAACACTCTGGAATATGCCTAAGTAGGCAATGTAGCACATTGGAGATTCTTCTCTTTCAGCTATTGTACCACTGCTCTCCCCATTGTCAATCACATACACACAGCTGTTTTATTGATCAAATAAATATTACATTATGTTACACTATACAATCTGGGGAGGCACCCAATTGGTGAAAATCATATATATAGTTAGATAATTCAGTTGTTTAATTTTGTAGGCCTATTTTATTTTTAGGTTCTCCCCAGTTCTGATAATGCAATATATTGAAACATTCCTGCAGTGTTATATTTACAAAGAACACCACTTTCTCTCAAGCAGTCACCGCATGGAGGGAATAATCAGCTCTCAAACCATCAATGTCAATCAATTCGGCATCATCCCTGTGGATGCCACCTAGTTACGCACTTAAGAAGCTATCCCTTAAGCAACCTCATAAAGGATTGTTTAGAGAACAGTCGCAGAACATGTAGACAGCTTCAGTAAGGAATGCATTTTAAGTCTTTGTAACATGCTAAGAGACACTGTTACTGGAGAACTCAGCCCAGAGTACTCACACAAGCAGGGAAAGAACAAGCAGGGAAAGAACATGCAGACTCTCACACACAGAGTCAGGGCCAGGAATTAAAACCACAATCCTGAAAGCCACAGTGTTACCCACTGTGTGTGAATAACAGCTCATTGCAATGAAGGATGCATACAACAACTAGCTATAATAGTTAATAGATAATGTTTTAAAACTCAGAAATACAATTAATAGACGAATATTATTTTGACTAGCTTAATATATATTTGAAATAGTTTTCAAAGCTTCTCAGAATTAGAAAAAAATGTTACATTTTGTTATCGGTATAGGTTCGCGCTGACTAAAAAATACATTACAAAACGTGTAATTTTTTCACTTAAATGTTTAGCGTGTGTACAATTTCTGTTTAGTAGTAATATTTTATGCAAAATAAGTTATATTTTAGTTGTTGCAATTTTCAGTCAAATCTTCCTGAAATGGCTGTAAATTTGCTGCAGCCCCATATATCTTATCGTGTAGTTCATATTTCTTTATTTTCATAATTGACTTTTTTTAATATTTTGGCGTGACTCATATTTAAATTGCATTATCGACATTTTGAGTACATGTATGCAAACTTAACGTTTAGCCCGCATTTCGATTTGAATTTAAACGCATATATTTGTCCCATGTTGACGAAGAAGCGTGGTAAAAGTGCGGTCTGTAATGATTAAAATCTCTCAAACGTGCTTCGTAGCCACCAAATCATAAATCCCACGCGTTGTCACAGATTTCAACATTGATGCTGCTTCCGCCTGAACAGCGAAACCAATTGAAAACTCGGGAGATGTTTGCAGTGTATAAGCTCTATTTATCTACAAAATAAATGAATTTATTTTGGCGTTTTAAATAAAACTGGCTGTTTATAGCCAATTAAATGCATGTATATGACCTTTGCCTTATCCAGACAATACGTTCGGGTTTGTTTATAGAAACATAGGAAACTTGGTTTGTCTGTGGACGGGTCGTTTATACAGTATAAATGAAAAGAAAGAAAGCGAACGTAGGGCGAGCAAAACACCCTATTCAGCAGATTCGCTATGTCCCTCGATAATTTAAATAACCAGTGGCGACCCTTGAAAGCCAGTTTTGTCATCCTTAAAATCCACGATGGTTTGAAACACCATTGTGTTGTTAAAACCCATAAATTTGTTACCAGGGACTGATTAAACAGTAGGAGAATTGAAACACTGAGGATTTTGTCTTGGTCCTTTTGGACACTAGACAATGGCCCTTTCAGGAGAAGACACAAAAAAGTGTGTTTAAGGGGAGATGCGTCGAGCAGAGGGGTCGGGCGGTCCCCTCCGTATGGAACACAAGGTGGCCTGCGCGAGGAGACAAAGGACCAGGTGACAGCGACGATGCGCTTCTGTGTCCCGGGAAGAGCAAACAACAACTTAAGGGTCGAGGAAGCAGGGAAATCATTCTTGTACAAAATCACGCCTCCCGTGTTTCCATCAGCCTCCTAACAATGTTCTGGATAATTCTTTGAATTCCGAACGTAAGCTCCTTCTATCTGAACTTCTTGACTGCTTCCAAAGTCTGACCAATAGATCAAATACAATCATTACTGGTCTGATTTTGGGATAGGTTTGATCATCCCTTTAATCGTACCGTTCGAAGTGTATAAATAAAACAGAATTTCATGCAACGTTTTCGATAAGATATAGGCCTATTTCAAAATTCGATTCATACTTCAATATCTCTATCAGAAAAAAAAAAACTTTTGATAGGATTTAAAACGTCGCTGTTATCAAAATTTCAATTTCAATTTAATTGCGTGAAAATCAACTCACATCTTTATTAATTAATGCAAGCGCTACTAGAATATTTTTATTTTCTTTCAGCCATTCCGAATACATTTTTTTAATTATTGATTTCAAACATCATGTACAAAATGTACAGCCGTTCAGTTCCAACAGCTCCCTTCTTTTTTAGGATATAATATTTAAAAATACAGTGAGGTTTCAACTATTTAAATCACCAGGCCTACGTATATGCATGTTAATTTCATTTTCATAGAAATGGTTCTGAATAATCACATTTTCTTCATTTTTCTTTATTTAAGCAATTAATACCAATGTTTTGAACGCCTTAAATTATTATTAGTATTATTAATATTATGGGTTCTAAAATCAATGATTATTATAGGCGTCAAATTAAAACATCTCAAATTTCGAATTATAGAAAAGAATTTTTAACCCCATTAAAAGCTGTTATATACTTTTTCTATGTTCGTTTAGTTAAATATTGCGTTCACTTCAGTTTTATACATATTGATTTGAACTTGAACTGAAATAATAGTTCATCTGAACAATTTTTATTCGAATATTATGTGAAGAAAAAAATAGAATGACGTTTTACTTTTTATTTTCATGAGTTTATTTAAATCCATTTATACACAGTAATATCAATTTTCTTCAAATCTATATGGATACCATCATTAAAAATCGACGATGATGTTTTATTTAGGCAAACTTGAATACAACATAAAAATGTCGTGTATTGGAGTAGTAACATTTCATTTTAAACCTATATACAAAAATTAAGGGCAGCTCATCAGCAAAAAAATACTTTTTAAATGTGCAAAATATTTTCAATTCAGTATCTTACAGGTTTAGACTCTTAAATTGTTTAAGTAACCATGGAAATTATTTAATTAAAATGACACTGGGATGGCACATTTCTCGTGACCCCGTGTTGAAAAGTGGATTCTTAGCTTTCTGTGCTTCATTAGTCGCTGAAATGTTCACAAAGTCCCTTTCACCAGGCCCAGCTATGCCTGGCTGCAGCAGAGCTCGGTAAGTGCTGATATCTGGGAAATAAGGCGAAGGGTGACGGATGATGAAAGGACTGGTACCCATGGAGGCTGAAGGACGTCGCAGCCACTGCCGGCGGTATTTCGCTACATGTCTTGTCTGGGTCGACAACGCAGGTGTTAAACGGCTTGCCATCCCGAATCAAAATAGGCACCACAACTCTACGGAGCACAGGAGCTTGGTCGAGATCTTGAGATACCTCCGCCCGCCCTCTCTTCATCTTGTAACGATGGTTCTGAAACCAGATCTTCACTTGAGTCGGCGTTAGGCTCAGAAGGTGCGCCAGCTGCTCCCGTTCAGGGGCAGACAGGTACCGCTGTTGCTGAAAGCGCCTCTCGAGCTCGAAGGTTTGGGCCTTTGAGAACAACACGCGACGCTTTTTCCTCTTCTCTGCGTTTTCCGAAAAAGGCTCAGGTGTCTTCGTTGAGTCGGGTAATATCTCAGGACTGCTTTCGTCCGAAGCTGCTCAAATGAAAATCACCAGTTAGCGTTCCCGTGTACCCAGTTTGATTTGAAGTGATGCATTTTCGTCTTGTAGGAAATGACGAAACAAACATAGTAAAACTGCCTATTTGTATAATAAATAGTGCATAATTGCATGAATACTCACATATGCAGTGACTCCGGTCGCTGTCCAACCATGGAGAATAAGGAGAGTTGGGCCGCTCTGGAGAGTGTTGGTGAGCAGCATCGGCTTCAGGTTCGGGTAAATCCAAAATGCTCCTTACGGTGAAACGTATTTTAGCAGAGAGAGCCATCATTTAAAATGTGGGTTTTCGGTGTATGCGATCTCAGATCAAGTCCGAAAAGAGGTCTATCCACTTCGGGAGCTAAGGGGACAAGCACGCTGTCAAAACGCGACCTCAAATACCCCGTGGAGCCCGACGGCGGGATGTTTATATTTACAGCTCTCAGCCCTGCAAACAGTGCTTCCTTTCAGCGTCTCTCCTTCGCTGGGATGCTAAGCACCTGAATGACTCAAGTGCAGAAATCCAAGTGAGGGTAGGTGTGAACGCGCAGAAGAATACGCCGTTACTTCCACAATAGCCAAAGGAAACACTCATCATCATTACATATTCTGTCTGATTCGCTAAAAGTGGGAAAGAGATAATGGTAATTGTTGTTGCTGAATGACGTCTTGGGTGGCAAGTGACAACCAACGACCCCCTCCGTTGTCCACTAACAACTTAGATATTTACATACAAAGTGACCCATTAGCCTGATGCGAATAGTTGATTTAGCTAATTTATTAATAGCTCTTTTAGCTGACCACTAAAGGTATGAAATATATGACATATGCGCTAGTAGCATTTACATTTTAATTAAAAACGTGTGTATTCTGTAAAACTAAAAGTAAAGTTGGGGCGTATTGTTTTATGTTGCATAAACTTTGCGGGATACTACCTGAAACTTTTATGTGCCTCAATGAACGAGTATAGCTAATTTGACCAGCAAATTTTCCATTGGTACGAAGAAATTGCATGTGTAATATTCTACTGTATATTTTAAACACTAAAGACAGCCAAATAGGGCGTAATTTAAACTGCACCCAATCTATCTGAAGATCGAAAATCGGAAGTATTCGCACGCATAAATTCGGGTTCCCCAAAATGATCAATCAAAATGATTTATACCAAGCTTTAATCAATTTTCTGTATACTTTTAATACTAAATAATGTTTCTTACACGTAACCCGAAAAACGAATTATTCCCTGAAGATAACTGATGAATCGTGCACCCATCTCGTGTCCAATCGTAAATAAGCGATATCTTGCAAATAATTTAAACAAACATTCTACTGTATGATGCAGTAGTACATTTCAATGGGCTCTGATACTGGCCCTTCAGGAGCAGCTTGCACGAGACATAGTTCCCATGCAATACTCGAACCAACCACCCCGACAGCGCCCTGGTGACAGAAACAGCCTTCCAAGGCGAGCGATCTGCCTTTCTGGGCTTCCTGGGTGGTCGAACGAAAAGGAACACAAATACATGCCAGCCAGTGGCTGAGAACAAAGGAGGAAAGTGTAGCCCTACGTCCTGGACCCGTTGGAAGCATTTGTTCCAGTCAAGATTTTGCATTTGTTCAGTCCCGAAATAAAGCGTGATTGACGCTTTAGCACAATGTGCTTTAACGTTCTGGGATAAATCCGAGCTTGTTTCTTGTTGTCATGGTTTTGAATGAGGTTGAATAGGATTTGGGCCACTATCTACTGCTCCACGTCTACTGCCGCCAAGTCTATACAGAGTTATTACTTATGCGTTTCCAAACGGAATTAAATGTCTTCGCTTTCCAGTATCAAACTCATTTGTTGGCACCAATTAGTCGACTTTATGAATGTTAAAGTAACAAACAGTGGTTTTTGCTATTCTGATACTTTGGATCAAAGAATCTACTGTAACATTATTGGCGTTTCCCACATTTATTGCACTGTGCTGTATGTTGACAGTATTATGTTTCCGAAATGATACAATGTTACCGTCACTGATTTAAAACAAACAAACAAAAAAAAAATCAATTCACAATCAATACCCAAATACAAGACGACAGAGAAAGAACCATGATGATAGAAGCACTCAAATAAATTTCAGTAGTGTTTCTAATACAGTATTCGAGGACTACACGCGCTGTTAGTGAAAGCACTTAATTTAAGCGCCCAACTCCACAAGGCAAAACAGAGTGTTGTCCAACGTGAGAATGTCTAAATACAATGACCTCTTACAGCCTTCAAATCTATTAAACACCCAGGGTTAAAGTGGGTTCCACCTAGAGTATGTACTTTTAAACTAAGAAGTGCTCTTCAATACCAAATATTTGCTTTCGTTATTAGTCTTTGGTGTCAAACTGCAAAGGGATAATTCGAGTTTTTCCTGATAATTTGGATACAAAATTTTACATTTACGTTACAACTTGTAATTTTTAAACAAAAATAAAACAATATTTGTTATAAATAGTAGCCTACCCGTCATTATTTAAAGAAATGTGACAAGTGGGATAATCGATCTTAAATTCTACAAAGGTATCTTTTAAACATCTAAAACAAACGTTTTAACAACTAAAACGAATTATTTTGATTAGTTCCTGTCGCTTAAGACAATTTGCATCATTATTTTCTGTGTAGCATTTTTGCGTTTATTGTACTTTGCAGTGATTCAGTAAAGGAAGCCTGTCCTGTCAGATATTATTGTGCCAAACAGAAATATAAAGAAACAAATAACAAGTAATCTCGATCATATACAACGATTTGAAACATATCATTAATCGAAATTAACTGCATTTTTCGTCCTCATAATGGTATTCTAAAACAAAGAACCAAAACAAAAATTACGTACAATTTCAGCTTTGTATATTTTTACAATATACTGTACATTGTTTATAGAATATGAGTTTTAAAGGTTTTAACGATATAGGTGATAAATTACACATACGCATTCCTGGCAATAGAATTACTGGCAAACAATTCCCATCAACCTTATAATAAAAACGAGAATCCAGGTAAAGTTATAACGTTACACATTTTACTTAAAATGGTGATACTATTTATCTGGCAACAATTTAGCCACCTGTGACATTCACATATAATGAAACAACATTGGCTACAGTTCTAGCACAGGCAAGCAGAAGTGAAATGGAAATGGAAATGGAAAGACACTTAGTGAAGCATTTACTTCATGTCACAGACAGCTTTACTACCTATATCATGCAGGGAAAACATTGTTGAAGTGTCTCTACTGTAGGTTGTAGTTAAACTGGGGCCAAATAGCCTACTGTCACACTACGAACTGCTAACCGATGAACAGAACACAAAGTGCAGAAAATTACAGCCCATAACATGCATATTATCTGTTATATGAATAACACTATACTAAATATACAGTATCAGTCAATAATAGTCAAGTAACAGTCAAATCAAGTGGGTTTATTGTTATACCATGTATATGTAACTATGTTGTGACACAAGATAACATTTCCCCAGCATCTGGGTGCTACATACAGATAGAAAATGACTGAAAGTAATATTCACAATCACTTTAAAAAGTACAAAAACAGGGTATAGAACTAAACATGGCGGTTGGCCTTCATAATACCTGTATCATAAAAATAAGAAAAATGAAAAGAGAAAATGAAAATTAATCGGAAGTAAAGATACAACTATAAAATTGTGCCTGATTGTAAATTAATAGGTTATGAAATAATATAATTTTTTCTCCTTCTGTTACGCTGCTACAGAAACATTCACGAGAAAAATAACCAGCTGCAAAGTTAATGACAATAAAACAGCAGTATTAAACATTTGAGATAAAGGTTTGTCCTCTAACATGCACAATACAGAAACATACCTCCGGAAATGCAAACAAATCAGTAAGACTTTATGGCATATATATTGTGAAAGCGTGTAGAAGGCACACCTGCATATACAGGACCGAATGACCCGTATGACACAAAGGAATCACCTTGGTGACCAGAGTGCCTGTTCGAGAAATATAACGGAGCAACCTCTGACCTCTCGCGCAGCCACGGAAGCACACCAAGGCTTCGCTGTCACATTCTGTGCTCTACGCTTACACTATTGTCAGAACGCGGCAAAAATTCGGAAACACACAAAACTGATTTGTTTGTGTGCTTTAATGTGTGTGTGTGGGGGGGGGAGCAATAGACAACTGCTTGCATCTATGACTAAAATTATTATATACACTTCTGACACGCGCACCAAACGAGAGAAAACGTACCTCAAAGTTTCTTGCACGACGTTTCCCACCGTTTCATGGAAAACATACCAGCAAACTGTAACAAAACGTGCGACGCTCATTCTGCTATTGACTTTGAGCGCTTTTAGTTGCATTTCACTACCTACTCTGGAGCGCTGCATTAAGTCAAGAATCACTGCATAGCCAAGTGGAATACTGCGGTGTTCAGAAAGTCGAACATGTAACAGAAACTTTATACAGAAACTTTATACTTTAGAAATAAAGGTTATAATCCAAAATGCATTTGAACGATTCATATATGATATGCACTGATGAGGGGAGAACACGCTTAGCTCAAAAGCACGTAACGTTTTAAGCGCTTTTTTACTTAAAGGCGTAATGTATTTTATTACTATTGAAAATGTATTTTCTTTGATATCCATCAATCCATCCATCCATCGGCGTTTTTTTGAAACTTTATGTAACTAATAGGCCTATACATTCCAACATGTCCAACAGATGTGAGTCGTGAATGTCACGGCGCGACAGCTCGTTGATTATATGTAGGGTTATTGGGAATGATGAGGGGTGGAGGGGGGGATTAGCAGGCGCAATCTAACGGAGGAAGCTCGCTCATTGGCCAGAATACCGTGACTGCAAGTTTACTGAGAATTTAACGGCGTGTTATTCGCAGTCAATGTAGGCACGTTATCGGCTGACGGAATAATTCATGTATACGTTACATTTTTACAAAATAGTGGGTAGGCACGTGCCTACCTAAATTGATTGGCACAAGGCGGCTGCATCCACCTTCTATTCACATCCTGATCAGAGATAGGAGGGGGCCTGGTGCCTATCCCATGCAGTGTTCCCAGTTGCCTATCCCATGCAGTGTTCCCAGTTGCCTATCCCATGCAGTGTTCCCAGTTGCCTATCCCAGTTGCATGTTTTCCCCACGCAGTGTGGGTTTCCTCCAGGTACAATGGATACACATCATGGTAGGAGTTTGGGGAAGGGACCCTTGTCACCTGAGGCGACTCTAATGACTTCTGCTGCATTAAGTAAATTGTGTTTCAAGCGTTTTACCTGTCTAGCTAACAGAAGGTAGTATGCAGGGATTTAGCAGTTGTTTGTTTAGGTTAGTCGTTTGAATGCATTTGTTTACTCGCAACTGTGTTCCAGGCTGCCACTTTGCACTTTTGCATAAGCGGTTTGTTGCTACCCTAGATTTGCTGTCAGAAAAATAGGATACAGCCCTGATACAGTTTCGTACTCCAAGGTAAAACAGTGTTAATGTACCCTCAGTGGTACAAAATGCTCCTCAGAGTGCATTTCTATACCTTAAAAGGTACATTTGCCTGCAGCTAGGGTACAATTGGCAGACCCATGATGGTACAGCCCCAGTAACAAGCAATTACTGCGACCATCAAAATTACAAATTAGTATTTTTTTTTTCCTGACAGTGAGTGGATGAACAATAGGTTATGTGTGCAGCGGGTTTGTCCATTAACAAATATAGGGTGAGTAAGATGTGGTTCTTTGGGCCCCCAAGATGCAAACATCAAACTCCGCCTAGGGTAGACATGCCATGTACTGGCATCATGCCCCCTGTTCTGTTCCTTATGTTGCCCCGGATAGGCTCCGCCT
>JAODJU010000025.1:11707899-11724815 GCA_026776725.1 Gnathonemus echidnorhynchus
CCCCGCCACCATAAACAGGAAACGGCTGTTTAGATGATGGATGGATGAGAATCGCCGAGACCCTCACCAACCTAAACAGTGGGAAGATCAGATGACAGGCCTATAGATTCTTATTTGGTTTGTTTCTTTTCTGTTCTTATTTTATATTGTGAAAATAACACAATTGCTCCTTTTTTGCCACCATTTTCTACAAGATGTTCTCATTGAAATATTATATAGGCTTACTTATCAGTGAATGATAAATGAATACTAATATAAAAACAGAATCAAAAGGTTAACCAAATCTTGTGCTGACTAAAAATGAATTGTCTGATATATTTTTTTTTATTTCAGCCTTTTGGGGTACATTTATACTCCACAAGAACGTTGTAAATATACTACATTTTGGGGGTGGGTGGGGGGCGGGAGAGGCGGTATCTTCACGATAAATTTTGCGGGCTTACCAGTATGTCAGACGGCCAGTCCAGTCCTGTTATAAAGTCACAACGCATGAACTTATCAGTATTTTTAAAATACGATGTAGGCCTACGAAAATACTGTCCAACACTTCCGCCTAGAGGACACGTAAAGAATTGCACTGCACATTTCCTAATCAAAGCTATCGTAATCATTTTAAGTTTGCCCTCACAGCTAACACACATAACCTTCCGATATTGAACATCTCAACATTTAAATGTCGCGGCAGTAGATTAACCGAGGTGTATTAACTAGAACTAATCGCACAAAAGACCTGTTTAAAATACACTCTCTGCATTATGCACTACGTAACACAGGCTATCATTATAGTCCTACCAGTACTATTCCAAACTCCCAAACTACTACCACTGCTACTAGTATTTATGATCATAATAACACCAACAACAATTTATTATTATTATTATTATTATTATTATTATTATTACTAGGCTATTAGCAGTAGTAGTAGTGGTGGTGTTAATAATAGTAGTTGCAGGCTGGTAATAGTAATAGCAGTACACAAAAATGTTTCTTTATCTTAAAACAACAGCAAGCCGAACATTATTAAAACAATACTGAACCGGTAAGCGGCGCTGCTTCATTACATTAAGGATTGTAGTTTGCGGGATTGTGGTATGGGAGGAGGCAGTGAAATCGGGTCTGGGGTGCGTTTCCCGACAACTTCGTGTAGTTCGTAATCTCGCACTTTAAAGATAAAACGTTAATTAGCGAGTCTTTCCCGAAATTCTTCGTAAATAACGTACTTCGTAATTTCCTCCGTAAACTGACGATTGAGACAACCTGCATTTTATTTTCTGGTCTTAATTGTCACTTCTGCCTGATAGTCTGTTACAGAGACGCAGAGGTCGCGCGAAATAGATCGCAATTACACTCTGACGCTCTTTTTTGGACGACAACAACAACAACAATAATAATAATAATAATAATAATAATAATAATAAACCTAATAATAAGGTCGCACGAATTACGATAGGCCTATGCTAATTGTTGAAGAATATCTTAATTAAAATGTTATTAGGTTTGTCTGCAACCGTTACATGAGAAAATTGAGTGCTTAACTGAGTTGTTTTACTATGCATATCGATGTCTTTACATGTTTTCAGAGTAGCCGGACTTAGCTAAAACGCAGTCGGCCTTTGGTCTGCTCTTGTCACATTTACTATTTTATTAATAAATCACGAAAATTGTTCTAAGTGAATCGGCATCCATTTTAAAGCTCACCTGGATTCATGTCAATTGTGCCAACACAAAAAATATCGCCGTCTTTAAAACTAATGAATAACAAGTGACCTAATCTGTCATTTAATATTTTAATACTAACTAATGCACGCACGAACAACCGACAGCGTTATGGATACTCTGAAATGTAGCAAATGGTGCCGTTTGTCCTCCTAAAAATTAATCCAATCACTTCTGTCAAAAAGTCATCGTTCTTTCTCTTTTCAGAAGAAGACAATTACAAGCTACAACAAGTTCGGAAAATAATAATACCGGACGGATTTAAAATTGTTCAACAAAAGGCAACAAACGAATGTTTTTAATTCAGACATTTAATAGCTGGGTGAGAACAACTGTTGAAAACCACGTTCTTCTGAGTTAAATACCTGACCACTGAGATGCGTCCTAAAGTATACATGCTATACTAAAGTAATTTTGTTTTCAGCATTGACAATTCTAGGTCATATTCAGCAAGGCTTCAGACGCGCTATTTTTTCGTGTTGCCCCACCGAATAATTATTATTTTGAATCCATTTAGCGATTTCGTTCCGTATTTCCTCCTAAGGCTCAAATCCTGGAATCGCCCACTGGTCTTCAGTACATGATAGGCCTACTTGTTAAAAACAATGACTCAGTGAAAGGTTAAGTGCCACATTTAGATTAAACAACGAGGGGCAGCCATGTAGCAGTGCACCCGAACCTTCAGAGATGGGGTTTTGACCCCCGCTTCCGATCTGTGTAGGCATATGTAATCAGTAATGGCTGCCTGTTTACTGTAGTGCCAATTAATATCCTGCAGGTGCCCCGGTATCCATCCGCAGTACCAAAGTCATGTAGGCAGAGCGTGTACGTGTGTGTGTGTGTACACACATATATATATATATATATATATATATATATATGAACGCCGAACTTTTCATTATGCATTGCGTGTTCAGGGTGCAAAAGTCATTGGTCTGTTCACATGGATGTCGTGCCCTTAGGTTAATCACTAAACCAAACCTTTAAACCAAACGACAACAATTAAAACTCGCAGGCTAATAATACCAGAAGAAGCGAAAACGGATTGATATTTTGGTGGGTCAATGGGTCCCGCCCATCTTCATGGCGGGGGCACGAAGTCTGACCCCGCGTTGTGCTTTGGGTCTGGCTGTTCTCCCCGTGTCCCGCGGGTCTCTCGTAGAAGTCCGGGCACAGAAGCATGTAGAAATTCCCCTTATGTGTGTGGGTATGTCCCCTGCGATATAGCCTACGGGTATCTTATCTAGGGTGTACCCCAGACTGTCGCGGACCCTGACCACGAGAAATGGTTGGGAGACAGATACTTACATGGTTAATAGTATTTTTCCAAGTTTTTTTTTTTTTTTTGAGATTTTCGATATTTTTCGATATTTAAGCCATAATCGAACTGAGCCGTGGGATTATTATAAGTTTTATTTATTGGTGTAGCCATTATGTTTGGTTATTTTTAAACAGACATTCTTTTCACTGTAACTGAAAAAATTCTGCGTTAATTCCCGTGTTTATACAATATATGTTGCATACATATGCGGAATTCACTCAGATTTTGCACTAGGGTATGGGACCTTGCAGAAAAGCGAGAGAGACATTACAGAACGCAATGAATCGAACGGTTTAATGATTAAGCAGTAAAATGACTTCCAGTGTTTCTTTTATTACATTCTGTAGGCGGAATCCTGTAATATTTTTGGAGGGTCGCACTAAAAAATTAATAGCACTATATTTTTATACTGCTCATATCGACAGATCAAAGCAGCTTCAGTTTGGGAGGAAAGGATAGTTGTATTTTCAGGAAAAAGAGATCTATAGTCAAATTTTCTTCTGTCTTATTGTCAGCATTGCCGATATTTTTTTTCATTGTATGGTAAGTAGCAATTGTATTATGCTAAAAATTAAAATAAAAATAAATTCTGCCAAAATCGAACTTATTGCCTTGGTTCAGAAAAAATGTAATTAAGAGCAGTATTTTTTTTAAAGCGCATATTTCCACTTATTGAGTAAGCTGTTGTACAGTTGGTTAAAGGATGAATGGGCGAGGGTTGTACGTATATATGTTGGTGGCGTATCTTGATGTCAGTTTTGTATTTGGAATTAGGAAAAAATCGCTCATTCGTTCATTAAGATACATTTAACCTATAATTGTGATCATTTAAACAGATTAAATGACACCTGTCAGTTGAAATAACATCCACATAATTATTCTGACATACACACGCGCATGAAATTAAGAGTAGGTAACAAGACTTTGAATTTAACAAGTACTTTACAGGGAAATCACTCAAAAACGTATTAACATGCCTTGGCTTTGTTGAAGACAGATGCCGAGCAAGAAAAGTCGTTTTCTCCGGAAATGGGATTCAAATATCAACTTCATCACTTCGCTGAAAACCGCAAAAGGTCAAATGATAAATAAACAGGGAGTCTGTAGAGTGAAAATACATAATGTCACTCCGAACATGTAATTACGTCGGGATACATGTTCTGTTTCGTTATTCGGTTCTGAAAACCCAAAGCCGTAAAAATCGTCTTTGAATATATATAACTCTGTGTTCAACTTGACAATAACTGCAAGCACGAACCGAGAACCGTAGCAAAAAAATAAATGAAGAAAATATTACAGGTATTCAAGCTATTATCTCAGACATAATCGAAGATATTCCATTTGTAATTCTGTCAGTTCGATAATTTAATCATACAGCTTATTAATAATTAACTAAACATATTGGTAGCAAGGTATAAGATAATAAAGATATCGGAGAACGTTAATTAAGTGAAATACCTCATTTTTCCGTGCAGGGGGCGCCAGAATCGTGAAATAGGTGTACGGAATCTGAACCGAAAGGACAAAAATCTCGCCCATCAATAAAATACAATGAAGATTTTTTAAAAATCTGTCATTATTTTTGATAAAGGTGTGTAATGTTTATCGTCTCAGTACAAATACATAGTTTTTTTTTTACACGAAATTAGTTATAGATATGTGTTAGTACCCATCCCACAATAAAGCCTACCGCAACGTCATAAACAGAAACTTAACATTATAACACATATTCCATTGTAAGACAAACAAACTCCTCAAAAAAGAAAAAAACGAAATAATAACGTAAAGGACGATCCGTCGTTTTTGTTTAATTTTAATGCACAAAAATATCTGACACTTATGATTGTCGGGACTCCACTGCATATATATTATTTTCCCTGTTCCCCAAATATTTATCGGTTTTATGATCTCATTGGTATGACAATATTAAATAAATATATGTGTTCTCCTGCCTTGTGCCACGCGCTGCCTGGGATAGGCCCCTGGCAGTCTTAAACCCGAACCGGGACAGGCGCTTGGAGGACAGATGACGGATTGATGATTATCACCGCAGTGATCATTTTTTATAATAATAATAATCATCATTCATGCTCCACTTCAAACGAAACCTACAAAAGAGCTATGATTCGGTGCTGTTTTTTCTTATTGTTACAAACTGATTCCAATTACTATATATTTTTGGCATTTACACTGATTTACAATCAACATGCTTCAAGTAACAAACGAAGAAAACAACCAGAAAAGAAGCTCATATATTAATTTATTTATTCAGCGGCTGCGTTTAGAATTCCAATATGAATGATCGGACAATCTTATTTTTTCTTAAGACATCAAATCATACTGTACAGTTTTAAAACTTACGCATACATAGATTGTACAGTTTTAAAAGTTATGCGGATAGATTACAAGGATAATCATGCAGACTAAAGGTCTATACTATGGAGATAATGCATACTGTTAAATTAATACAAATTAATATCTTAGATGCAAATAGTGGTTGGGAAAACCACTAAAAAAAAACAATGAGGCTAAATGTATTGTAACTTTTTGAAAGAAATGAAGTGGAAAAAAATCCAAAATACATGTTGTTTTTTTCCTTACGGTGTTGGGATGCCACCGAATTTAAATACTTGAATTTAAAAGACTTGATCAAATATATTTAAATGGGATACTGATTTCATAGAGAGTTCAAACAAGATTTAATTTTGTATGATCAAACTATATTTCAGTAATCACTTATTGGTGTGTTTCAGGACTAGAAGCATTCGTTGTTTGGGGAATTTTGGAAAAATCAAGTGTTCCTGTACAATAGCTTAACATGAAGTATAAGGATATCGTGACTGTAGCTCATAGGGTGGAAAAGCACACATACTAAACGAGTTTATGCTGCATTCTGAGTCCACAGGATCAAGTGCAATTAAAATCTTAGGGATTACATGGAATTGAAAGGAGGGAACAAAATCTGAAATAACGTCGATGGTAACATAGTTACTTCGACTGCTTGCACAAAATAGCTTTTAAATTTTCAAAATAGACGTCTCTAGAATCAGTGATTAGTTTACTTAAAATTAAGAATGGAAATTCCTTAGTACAACTGCAATAGACCATCTAAAGGTAACAGACAAAGCAGTCATGTATATGCATGCATAGGGGCATAGGGTTAATTAAAGTGACAAGTAAACAGTAATCAAATACTGTTCAATTTTGCGTTTACAATTAAATGGATTATAAGGTATAATTAACATGTATAGTTTTTGAAGAGAGGTCGAATTGGTAAAAACTGTATCCAAAAAGGGCTGAATGCAACAATAAATAAAATCTATGACACGTTACATGAGACAAACAGCGCATGTCCCCTGATCCGTACCTGATCTCATCCGCGCGGCACCCAGGGGCGCCTCCTCGTGCCAGCTGACTGGACGCTGACTTTGGCGCGCGCAGCTTACTCCGTGCTTGAGAGGTAACTTCCCCGTCGCCACGAGCAGCGCCTGGATACATGCAAATAAAACATGCATAGTTTACATCCATAACGTTTTGTCCACGCTACATTAGCCTACTTGTTTTTATCGTTAAGAAGTCTAGCACGCTAAAAATGTGATCTCATTGAGGCTATTCTTGGAGATCCAAAAATAAATAAATAAATAATAAGTAAATGGTGAACAAGAAATGACTTGAAATGACCATAAATACTTAAATGCGTTACATTAAATGTGATTTTAGATAACAGCAAGCCAGGAAGATTAAGTTAAGAACTGCTCATTCGTTTAACATTTAAATTATACCAATAGTGTAATTTCAGTAGTAGCATTCTGTGTTAAATAATAAGACCCTTATAGCCATCTGCACCTGATCATAGCGGACACAGGATCTCTTACTGTCTGATTCAGGTAATCGGAAAGGCCGCGTTACCCAACACTTGTGGCCACCAAGGGCGAAAAACGAAGTGAGAAGATAAATTGGGGCTGCGGAAGGATCAGGGGCAAAGAAACTACATTTGTTTTGAAACACAGTGTGAAGACCCCTGGTCTCCTGGACGTGACCTCTGTTATTTCAGTCTTCACGTGCACCTCATTGGAAACACTCAGCACGCGCAGCCGCTGTCGAGCTATCTGTTCAGCCGGGAGACTCAAGGGAGATCGAGCCTGGAAAAGGTAATTTCACGAAAACTCGAAAAACAAACCATGTAAGGAAGAGATACATTTTAGGTCATTTCTCAGGTCAAATAAGACCATCACTTATTATTACAGTCGCACGACAAAATGAAATTTAATAGAAAAGCCATGGAGAGGAAATATGGCCCTAAATATTGTATTACGCGAAATCCAACGAAAAGAAAGCTTCTTAAAAAGAAAGGAACACAAACTCTTCAGATGCTTCAATACTTTTTTTTTTAATATGGTAGGGCAAAACCGGTTCACCATTACATTATCTTATATCTCTGCCAGGGGAGAAGGTGAACAGACGATTGAAACGCAATGAAAGGATGTTAAATATAGCAGGATAGATTTCAAACAAGTGCAAACAAGAAAGCTGAACGTCGGTGACACGACAATTTATACCGATTTATTTGGATGAATAAAATTATGTCAACAATTAAAACCACCAGAAACACAACAAATTGCTAATTTTTAATACTTAATATTTTTAAAGGAAAAAAGTATTGAAAATAAACCGTGAAAATCATCACTGCATTATAAAAAATAAATAACCTGTAACTGGCATGAGATATCGGCAGGGTGTTAGTTAATTAACATTAATTAAGATTATTGTGTGCACAGCACAGCTAATATCAACATATTTTGCATCAGGATAATAAAATGCCAAACAAAAAGGGAAACACTTATTTCAGTCACGTTTTATGTAAAATTGAACTTGTATACATCTGCAAATTATCGAAAGTGATTCTGAGTTTGAAAAGTTGAATTTTTATCAGATCTACCACATAAATATTACAGGTAGCATTATTGATTAAATAAATCAATAAGAATTACGTTGTAATATGAGGCCCATTGAACGATCGTTTGAAAATTAAATAACCGGGAAAAAAATTGTTTTGTACCCCAAAACATTTTAACAAATCAAAATTTCATGCATTCCATGAAATGAATGAAACAGGCATTATTATAAATTTATTTTATTTTAATGCATCAAATAAGCAAAGTGTAAACATTATAAAACATATTACAACGTATACCTCAGTCATTTGAAATGATACATTATTACAGTTGTACTTATCAATTCTAATTGATTTATTCGAATTGATGCGAGACTAAAATTCTGTCGATTAAGCAATACCGTTTACCTCTGCATGAACTTACCATTCCTATGCTGTGAAATGTTTTATTATATATATCTAAATGCCTACTAATCTTGCATCTTGTACAAATGAGAAAAGAAATGCTCTTGCCACAGGGACTGTTTGTCATTTCGATTCCACTGGCCAATCGAAACGCATTTCAAGAGGGAACCTAAACCCAATTGGTGATCGTTTCCTTGTGAAGAAAAACGTTTTGTAAGTCCAGCCCATAGTATTACTGGATAGAAATGTAAGCCAGTCCTCCTTGCCATGAGGAAACAGAACGCAAATTTACCCTCTTGCCACTATCGTTATTACTGCCAAACCGAAACAGTAACTTTCCTTTCTCTTCGAGAAGAGTTTGCAGAAAAGGTATAACTAGACGCAAACCTGACAGAAGGCGTAATTTAGATATTTTTTGTTGTCACTGGTGGAATAAACGCAATGGGTAAGTAAACTCACTGCCAAAATTGAATGTGAATGGCGAATATATGTGCTCGTTTGAACTAACGTGCTTGCTCAAGCGAAGTCTTGATCAAGACAGATTAGGTATGGTGAAGGTTTGGTTGCGTGCACACCTCTGTAGAATAGAATATATATTTGGGTTTGAGCTATTTTGCAATATATTACTTTAAATGCAGCATAAATTTATGTTTAGGTCATCATTTTCATATCTGTGAATAAGCTCTACACATAAGGTTCAAATTTAACTGTTATTTTAAAATGCACTTTTATATAATAGATACATCCACTTTGATTTTCAAGTCATAAAATTCAAATCAACACACCGAAATAATATTTTTAAAATGTTAAACTAGTGCTTAATTGCAAATATGAAAGTACCGGGAAACAGGACAGCATTTAGTTAAGAATCATTCGAGTTTCCACGGCCACATTCGTATTTCGCACGGTTTGCTATCATCATCAGTAGGTCGAACCGTAATTAGTAACACATTGAGTCGTTTCCCACCGCTTTTTGTGATGGTGTTTGTTTTGTGTTCATGTCCACAACAGAGCCTGCCTTTGGCGAGGTGAATCAGCTCGGCGGTGTTTTTGTCAATGGCAGACCGCTTCCCAACGCCATCCGGCTCAGGATTGTTGAACTGGCCCAGTTAGGCATCAGGCCTTGCGACATCAGCAGACAACTCCGGGTGTCCCACGGTTGTGTCAGCAAGATTCTGGCCCGGTACAACGAAACCGGCTCCATACTCCCGGGGGCCATTGGAGGCAGCAAGCCGCGAGTCACAACTCCTACTGTTGTCAAACACATACGGACCTACAAGCAAAGGGACCCTGGTATTTTCGCTTGGGAGATCAGAGATAGACTTTTGGCCGACGGTGTGTGTGACAAATTCAATTTACCCTCCGTCAGTTCTATTAGTCGGATTCTTCGCAACAAGATCGGAAATCTGTCACAACAAAACCAGTACGAGTCGATCAAACAAGCGCCTCACCCCGCAGCTCAGCCTACGCCCCCGTACAACCACATTTACCCCTACCCGACTCCCATCGCGGCCACTGCGGGTAAAGTGCCTACCCCGCCCGGCATGCATACCCTTCCCGGACACATGGCAATGCACAGGATATGGCCGTCGTCGCACTCTGTCACCGATATACTGGGCATTCGATCAATAACAGAACAACAAAGTAAGCAACCTACCTCGTCGAATTTCATCTGAATGCAAGGTCGAACTCAGCATATCACTCTCATTAAGCTAAAGCGATTCATTAATAGATGCTCAACATCGTATTTAGGGTGCTATGTTAAACTTTTGTGCATGATGACGTGTGTTTACTTTTTATTTATACCGCGCAATCGTTTAGCTGTTAGTGATGGTACCAGTTATACATATAATTCATAGCAGGCTGAATTATGAATTATTTATTAATAATGGAGTGGCTTGTTAAGAATAAAATCTTGGCAACAGAGAGAATGTTGAAACATGAAATAGCGCCTTATACGTTTATATGATGTAAATTAGACTATAACAAATGATATTTTCGTGTCATCGTGTCAGTTACAATCTGATACTAGTATGACAAGTAATTGTTATAATCCCTATTGGAACAAATTGTCAAGATTAATGTTTCATGTTTTATATGCGTGTTTTTCGTAGCTGGGTGATAGAATAACATGACTGTAGTTCAAACAGCTACATTGGAACAGATGGTTTAGGGCTGCAGTTATAATTAAAGAGCGGATGTTGAATATTAGCAGGATAACGAAGGGAAAGCGCAGCGGAGGGGAGATGGACTGAAAATCCAAAATGATCAAAGCTGCCATTTTTCACAGCTACACTTCCACGTGCCCTAGCAAAACCCCTCCTCAGATTGCTATGACGCAAACATCAAGTTTTGACTAGTACGCTGTCAGAATGTATACTCTTTTATAATATAATTTGTCTTATTGCTTGTATGTTAAAATATTCCGTTCAACCCGTTTTTCCTAACATTAATACTATTTTGTTATAACAAAATAGACATATTAGTCATGCTCTTCAATTTGATCTTTCGTTTTAAAAATTAAAAGGATATCGATGTGACTTTATTAAAGTGATTAGAATGTTTCTGACTGAACGGAGCCGTGTGTTGACACTAGTGTTCTCGCTGCCGTGCCGAAACACGCCTCTCAGTGGGCCTTTGAAGGTCCCTGATGTTCCACGTTACAGTTTAGTTCGGGGTATTTGAAAAGTAGGGATTTTTCTTCTATTCAATAGCAGTGCATATATTCGCAAATAACATAAAATACATGAAAGGAATGTGCTCTCGAGGAGCGCCTTTATAAGCTATTTATGAATATCCAAATTATTAGCAGATGTTTGTGGAAGGTTTTGAAAGCCCGAATGAAGTATGACGTAGTCACAGTGACTTGAGGCCCTTTCGCACCGCGATTGTTTCTCCAGCTAGGGCCGTGTTATCTTTTAAATTTTAGACTATTATTCTGGAATAAAGAAGCTTTTTATTTAAGCTATAATCGAAAGCGATTTAAAAACAATAGTTTAAACATTCGAAGGTAACTGGAAAACGCGCTGGGAAGATTTAGCAAGCAATCTGCATGTAGGCCTACATAGAGATTTAAAATTAAGAGACGCACTAAATTTCGAAACAGCTGACTTCTTGGTAGTGAAACGTCGACTTAATTTCCAGTAGGCCTGTTGTGTGTTATTACGCTCGTTTTCCTTCCACGGGACACGTAATTGCGAATAGGCCATGTTACCAAAATCACCTTGAATCGTAATATATACCTCTATTAGCGAGGCCGTGTTTTAGTACGTTGTTTTCGTCAGAATTGTATCATGTCTTCTCTGACACCATTTTCACTTAATCCTTTCAGAAAGATCTACTTCCCTAAATGCACTACAATTAGAGATTGTCAACGATTATTTACTGTGGAATAATTTCAGAAACGAATTTATAACAAAACAAAATATCCGTTCAGCACTGACCGCGTTAGCCTAATTACTTAAGGCCTATTAAAACTGGTTCGCATTATTAGTGATAGGCGAGATATTTTACATTATTGACTTATGGAAGTAAAAAGGCACTAGGTGAATGGGTTCAGAAAAATCATCTTGACTTAGAAAGAAGATGGCTGGGTAACGCACCTAAATTTATTTTTTTAAAATCAACGCCTGATTTTGATGCTTTTAAATCAGATGTCTAGTTATTAAGTTGTACGAACTTTAAGAATACATTTAAGTTCAATTTGATAATTGTATATCTATGTTGCCAGGCAGTTTAACTATAAAAAGATAAGTTCTACGTGACGAACGGATACACCTGCTAAATTATTCGACAATGTATTATTTGCTCTGAGGAACTGATTGCGAGATTAAAGCGAATATAAATATATATGGATACATTGCTTGGTAATACATTATTTTGCACTTATCTGCTCAGACATTAAAAATAACTGCTAAGAACATCATTTCCTATTAAAATACGACATTTCAATATTCATTTTGCAAGTATCTGAACGAGTACCCAGTGCATTTCTAATGTCGCTGTTGTATCCGCGGTGTTTAATTAGAAATTATCGCTGTTCGTAGATAGACTATTGATCAATTCAAAGCAGAATGAAGATCTGTGTAACAACGTAACTTTTCGCCTTACATACTTTCATTGTTTGAAATGAAGGCCAAATAGATGAATCAAGGTAGTCAGTCGGCTGTTTGGCAAATGAGTGGACTTGGGTCGGTGATGTGAGCTTTACCTTTGGGGCAGCACTATGCTCCGTTTTTACCTTCTCTGACTTCGCTCTCCCCTGTCTCTCTTTTGCCCCCCAGTTAGTGACAATCCGTCCTTTCCCAGTGCCAAACTAGAAGAATGGAGCGCAATAAACAGGAATAATTTTCCGCCAGCAAGCTCTGCACTAGTCAATGGCATGGATAAGCCGCACTTAGAACCAGAGGCAAAATACACACAGGTAACAGACAACACTTCTGCATTTACAGTATTTTTTTCTCACTTATGTACATTTGTCTTACCCTAATCGAGGGCAAACTGCACCCCAAATCTTTACTTTCTAAGTTGTTTTTTATTAACGTATACGAATTGCGTGATGCTTCGAGGGTTATGCACTCAGTTCTGTTTGATACGTTTTATATTAGTGGTGTCGATGAATTAACGTTGAATTAAACGTCAATTTGCGTGTGCACACGCATGCGGGCGCGTTGAAATTGTACTCATACAAGTGTTTTACAATTATTACATTACCTAATGATATAATCACGGAGGAAATAGCGGATTGACCATGATACTGTCAACGACGCGTGCGTTTTCCTGGATAATCTTTTGGAAGGGGGCGGGGGGGGGGGGGTCATCGTCTTATATTGTGTGTAAAAATGAATGTTGGGCGCTATGAAACATTGAAATAAATATTTCACATAATTATTCATAATTACCCGTGGCCTGGTTATCAAATGAGTTTGCAATGATAGTTACGTTCTACAGGAACTCCACTTGAAAAAGGTAAGATTTTCAGGTTCGATAACTGCGTTCGTATCACAATGACATTTTATTTAAAAATTAAGCATCGCAGGAAAATCGCGACACAGCATTTCTTAAATAATGCTAGACAACTACAGTCCACAGATAAGGCCTATAATTATCATATTTATTATGACAGTATGAATACCACCGGATATTTTATATTTCATAAGGACGATTGTGTTTCGGGAACCATCCGTGTGTTTTGGGTTCATTTTTAGCATTTTAGTTTAAGTTACTAATATTGCAGATGACGCAACCCATGGTGGCACATAAATTGTCACACAGTGAAAACAAAAATCCCATTTATTTTACCCGGCGTTTAAGTTTATATAAACGATGATATGACTAAAATCATAATTACTTGTTTGTTGCAGAGTATGTTAATAAGCGCTTGGTAAACCACATATTTGATAGCTGTGGGCCTGAAATCATAGGCTTGTTTATCGAAAATTAAATGAACAGAAATGGGATTATGATGACTGTTTTTGATAGTGTATAAATATTATTAGTGGAAAACAAAACACGTTTCTTTGAGTGTTGTATTGTAGGGAAATGCGTATATATACATAGACAGTAGACAGATTAAAAAACTTTTACAGTTTCAAAAGATAATAGCCTGTAGGTACAAAAAATTCAGAGTGCCAAAGCAGAGAATAACCAAGACGACTTGTAGTGTTGCATGCATGCAACAATGAGGCCTCAGACGATGCACTAAAATCAGAGGTATTCTTTATGCTACGAAGTTCCCTGAATTTATCTCCTTCACCCTGATTTACAACAGATTACACAGAATGTGAATTAAATCCCCGTAACCAAATGGCTAGAGTGTAAATATGGATAAAATGAATAAAGTGAATTGAAAAAAAGAAATATCGTCATCATTAGGACTACGTTATTTTATACACAACGGTGGCGAAAAGTTCGTAAAGCATTTTTAAAATGTATTTTTAACACTTATATGGCGTTTATAAATGCAAAGGATCGATACCTTACCTAAATAAAACGATATGCCAAATGTATATTTGTAAATCCGAATTTAACTAACAGTAAAATAATGCTATAATAACACTACTACTAACACCGGAAACAGTGACAACAATAATGTAAACGGTTATTAATCTAAAACTGCAGAAACGCTAATAAAGCGAGGCAGATGTTTTTTTAGGTTCGAGGCGAAAATTAAAAATAGATAAACACGATTTACAAAAATGTTGAATTTATGCTTATCGTGACCTTAGTTCGGTATCATGTGAAACTGCAACAGTAAATGAAGCAGCAGTAAAACGTGAGTGCATTAAATAAAAAGCACTTTTTTGTGTTATTCCCGTCCGTCTTTTAACTTTCACTGACAATCCGGAGTCGGTCTGTTTCCATTCGCTGCCAGCCGAGGGTCCCTTGTTGACCGTGTAGATTGCCCCTCCCCTGGGAATGTTATGCCCTGCCATGATTTATTATCTTTATTTTCAATTTACAATTAACCCAGGCTTTTAATGAGCTTCCTATACTTTCAGGACATAATGCGCCACTTGTTCGCCTGTTACATTACTCTGCTGTTTCTTTGGATTAAATAAATCATTTATTAGGTTAGTTTTTTTTAAGATTAAAATGGCTTGAAGCAGCGAACTTGAATAACTTGACAAGAGTTGGCCTTTCTAACGTTATCACGACGTAAGTTATATTATTAATTAAAGCATGCGTGAATGACGATACAATAACAGTGAAAATAGAAAATCGATATTTTTCTTTACATTTTCTTATTGAATTAACTACAACTGAGTAATAATGAGGGAGTAGATGCGTCCATAACCACATATATACCCACAATACGATCTCTTTATATATGAAAATTTGATGTCAACAGTATTGCTTGATAAAAGATTCTATGATGATTACATATTAATAAAGCTTACAATAAAATAGCCCACTCTACATTTTCCCGTTTGTATATATTTTATATAAAAACAGCAGAGCGACCCATCACTTGATTTATAAAGCAAGTTAAAAAAATTCATAAAGTTCATAAGTCCATAATGAAGCGTATTAGAAGTTTATATTGTCGTTACAATCCTTGTGATTGCAGTTGTGATTCACTTACTTTAGTGCAAATATTCAGATAGGCCTACCTGGCAAACCTAAATTCGGGGTTCCTTAATATGGCGAGATATTTAGAAAGTGATTTATGAATGGCTTTCTTTAATGTAATGACTTTATACAGAATTAGGAGCTAAGTAGATCTGTTCTTATTTTAATGACGACAAACGTGTTTGTAGTTTAAGGCGTCTTTGGTACTTTGGCTAAGAAAATGCATATTCTATATACTGGTCAAAAATGAAAAATCGACATATGTATTTATCATGTCTAACGTCATAGGGGTATATGAATTATAGAACCAGCATGGAAAGCCTACTGACTGTTTTTCTGAAAACTTATTATTTTGTAATTTGATATACTTAAGAACTAAGGTGAGGCATTTTATATTGAGTTTTATTGTATTGTATATGAAACAATTCCTACTGGTAAATCTAGTCAAGAAACCGGTCTTAGGGTTAGAACTATTGTTAAATATCATTGTGTAGAGTTTAACATTTATTCTGCAAGCATAATAATGCGTAGTGCAATAAAAAGGGGAAAATATCGATATCGAGCTGATTATGACGGTAATATTACCGCTAAGAAGTATTCTTAACAAAACCGCCATAATACATTTTAATCCAATTAAAATTGCGCTGTTTCTGCGGAGGATGTTTATTCAATTTTTAGCACAACATAAGGAAATTTGAACAATAAAATGAATCTATAATTACCAAAACATAATTTGGCAACTGCATTGGGTATACCAGTCTGTTCATTGTTATGCAGTGGGCCTAACGATTGTGGCCCAAACGATAGTCGCAGGTCACTTCATTGTTCGGTCCAAAACCAAACGTACAGTACAATATATATTTTTAAAAGTTTCCTGAATATGTTAGGTATATGCTCATTATTTAGCCTATTTAATAGACAAGGCAAATTAAAACTGATTTTGTGAATCTAGGTGCCTTTGCTGATTTATTATTATTATTGAAATTGGCGTTAATACATTAAAATCTATATAATAAGAAATGTATGTTACCAAACCACTGTACAAAAATGTAAAATTACTTTAAAATGTGAGAAAGGAGGCATCCCAGATTTACTTTAAGTTGTAGTTTGTGAAATCACGTGTTTCTATGGTAACGGGATTTTATTGGTTACCTCAACATCAACATCTATAATTCTGAAAGAGCCGCAATTAAGTGGCCGGGACTTGACAGAACAATATATTCTGGTTTCTCGAGCAAAATTTTCCAGCTCCAGTCAAAAATAATGGTGGATTGTACTGCAAATGTTAAATATGTAAATAATAAAAGCTGGTAATCATACATTTAATATGAATATATGCTGCACTGGGGAAGAATCACAGGGCGTGCATTTCTTTCAACAGAACAAAGATGCGAAACTAAAGAATGGCCTCCGTTCCTACGGGTTCTTTGGAGGGCAAACAATGGATTAAACACAAAACTGTTTCACTAACATGGACCTTTGGAGAGGCGGGGCGGGGGGGGTGTGGGG
>JAODJU010000025.1:11739799-11750210 GCA_026776725.1 Gnathonemus echidnorhynchus
TCCATCCATCCATCCATCCATCCATCCATCCATCCATCCATCCATCCATCCATCCATCCATCCATCCATCCATCAATAACTGCTATTGTGTGGAAGCTGCACCGGAAATTGAATGTCCAGAGGAACAGGGCACCTGGTTTGCAGGGATGGCGTCCTTAACATTGAAGTAGAAGCCAAAGTAGATCATATTGAAGACGCCATGACGACCCAAAGTGGACGTCAGCCCCTTGTTGAGCCCTTGCAGGCCGAATCCGCCAGCATTGATGATGCTACGTGCCTGGGTGAACGTTGAGGGTTGCTGTACAGGGTGAAGGAGCAGAGAAGGTGTTAAGAACAAAAATGCTGGCCCATCGCATGACGAGCATGTTGATGCACATGGAGACACACGGCATTTCCGTATATGTACAGGATTTATCAGGTCATTCTTCATAACAGCAAATTACAAATTTACCAACTTGCATTCATTTATACATTGTTCACAGAAAGTCTTGGGACGCTTGCTTAATTCAGGAAAAAATATTGCAAAAGTATTGGTTTTATAATAAAAATTGTTACTTTTTTCAATTATGACAAAAATATACTGTATATCATATTAAAAACATCCAGCAATTTTTAGTAAAACATTAATTTCAGATAGTAATACATAGAAACCCAAGTTATAGCTCTAGAAGAGCTGTTCTGAGTTAAAACATTCATTGACAGGCATCACTGGGTGCATTTTAATTAGTAACACTTTTGCAGTAACATAAAACACCAATCACCTGTGTTTAGTGTCCCTTTGGGAGCCAATGACTACAACTGCAATTAATAGTAAAATGGCAAGAACAGAACTGAATGAGTCAGTCAGAAGATATGCGCAGATATGTTGAACATTACATGTCAGTTGACAATGTTATGAAAACAATAAATAAACATTTTTATAAAACTAAGCAAGTGTCTGAAGACTGACTGTGAGCATAGAAAAGTCATTGCAGCAGTATCTGTTATTAATATTTATAGATAATTATATCTATGTTAAATATAATTATATATAGCATAATATATTATAATTTCATGTGTGTAACTATTAAAATAATACTTTTTGTGTAATGGTTACAAAGAAGGTGAAAAGTCTTACTTTCTGCATTTTGTAAAAGCTATTAAGAATGGGTTAGCGCAGGACCATGTTCTCACCTCTTTGAAGGAGTCTCTGTTGGCCTGCAGACTGACCTTGACCACCTCAAACGGATTGACCACCAAGGCCTCAGTTAGGCCTGAGCCCAGCCCCGCCACGGACAATGCCTACGACAAACACAGTGTGACTGGCCAGGTCGCAGGTCCGAAACACAGGGAGGGAGAAGATAAAGTCACTAGGGAACTTAGAAATACAGGTTTTGTGTAAATTGTTCCTGCTAAAAAAAGAATAGTTAAATAAAAAAGGAATTTGGTATGATTATAAAAAAGGTATTGTGGACAAACTGTGACACTGGGATAAATAATAATAATAATAATAATAATAATAATAATAATAATAATAAAGATTATAATTTTAGTTTTCATAAGCAAAATAAGGACCAGTAACTTTTAACAACATAAAAATGAACATTTTCCCACTTGACTTCATCCACAGAAGTGTTTTCTTTTTTGGGTGAGACACACACACACACAGACACACACACACACACACACACACATATATATTTTGCCGAGCACAACAAAGCAACTTGTCCGTTTTGAGGAGTATTTTTTGAAAATCAGCGCAGAAATGAACCAGTATTTCTGTGACCCAGTCCCAACAAAAACCACACCCTGCAAGTTTCACAGCACTGGCTTTTATGGCAGGACTTGCTTGTGGAAACCACTTGCAACCAAGACCAATGCACAAAGACACATAACCTGGTCTAAAGAGCACAAAACCTTAGACCCCTGAGCAATGGAAAAAGTAATTGGCCTGATGAGTCATCTTTCATTCTCCTCCCTGTGTTCATTTGGAGGAGAGCCAAAGACTGCCTTCACCCAGCAAGGCCTGTCGGTATGGCTGGCCATCTTGTGCGAGCCACTAGGTCCGATGTTTGTTCTGCATGGTCATATAACGGCCAGGACATACGAGGCCACTTTAGAAGACCAGGCGCACACATTGCTGCAAAGAGTCTTCATTTAAACATGTCCCCGTATTCTAATATGATAACACCCCTATTCAAAGACCACTAAACAAATTCAAGAGTGGTTTCAAGGACACTGGGGGAGAGTCCAACACCTTTCATGATCTCCTCAGTCACAAGCTCTAAACATCATAGAACCTGAGTGGGAGGTTCTAGCGTGCAGAGTGTAAAAGCAGGTTTTCACGTCCTCCAACCCCCAACTTGAGGCATTTCTTCTTGACGAATGGCCAAATATGCCACTATACACAGTTCATTACCTGAACAAAACGTGTGCAGACTGTAAAGCTTACATCACAGTTACACTGCAGAACTACAGCACCAATCACTGATACACAGACGAGCTATAAAAGCAGGAGACTTTATATCACCCAGGGGATCTGGTTTCTAGAACAAAGCAGGATGAGCCCTGCAGATCCAGGCAGACAATGCATGACAGTGGGGTCTTAGGGCCCCATGGGTGGGTCAGTGCTTTCAAACCTGCACTTCTGGGTGAAAATCAGAAGAAGAATATTCTGCACAGCAAACATAAATAGCAAAATATGGGACAATAGTTCAAATGATTGACTTTCCTCACAACCTCAACCCCGTGAATGGTTGTAAGAAATAATTGTATGGATGGATGGATGGGTGAAAATACTGAAGCAACAATGTCTCGTGATGCCATCAGAGGAGGAGAAAGATTCAAAGACTGTTTTTTTAACGGGCAAAAGCAGAAGGGGGCGGGTGGTGATTCTGTGTGCAGTCAGGCTAAAGATTCAGATAAATCAGCAAAACAAAGGGAAACAAGTAAAGCCTGCATCTGCTAATTTATGAAAACCTTATAAAATAAAGGTTTATTAAAACAAACAGGTGCAACACATAACAAATGATATACAAATAAATGCATGCCATCTATATCTTTTTTTTCTTTAATTTTGAAGGCTTTCCAAGGAGCAGAAAGATTGGTTATGGGGTGGAGGACTATGTGCATTCACAGAAAACAATGCAACGAGAAACGTCAGTTAAGTAAGCCACGTGACTTTTTGGGTGCCTTAATCTTTCTGCTGTGGCCCAGAGGAATCATCTCTGAAATATGCTTCTCACTGTTTACACAACTTTTTTTTTTTTTGATTCCCCAATAAGTGAAATCATTAATCAAACAGATCTATTCAGTGTTAAATACTACAGGGAGTCCATAAATGTCAAGACATAAGATTTTTTTACTGCTGTGTCTCTCTGGGGAGGGCGGGGCCAGAATGTGTCAGGTGATCAGAATGACGGATGGGACAGGTAAACTCTCCACAGTGCATGTCTTTTACCTCTGGCTGTACAAACAGACTGGAGGTGTTTGGCACTGCTTGGTTTCATGGGAATTTTAGCTATAGAGAGCAAACGTTACACTACTAGTCAAACAGATGATTGTCTTCACTGTCTGCTGTCACCATAATAGTTTTAGTTATATGGTATTTGGGATACCTAATAAAGAGAAACGAATAGACTTTAAGGTTTGCGGAGAACAGCACAGTAAACCACAGAACCAAGAGTTCAGTGAGACCCACCAGACCAGGAGACAATGATGTGAACCCAAGCAGCTTCTTATATTGCTCAAAGGTGAAGAACTGTGGAAGAAGAGAAAGAAAGACGAGCTGTCAATGAGCAGAATAAATGCAGTGTGTAACGTCAGTGTGTACCCCTGACAATCTTGCATTTTAGGCAAACAAACTAAAGCAAACTCTTCTATCTGATCTGTAAAACTGGGATGAAATATCAAGATATTTTCCTCAGCGTGTCATATCTGTTAGACAGCCCCACATATAAGTGTCCTATGGTTTTTAAAAGCCACAACCACCTAATACCAATATCAAAGCTGTAAACAATCCTGGTAAGAAAAACCTTAAAATCTAAACAGATGAATGCTAAAAGTATATACCCCTTGTCCATGACGTGCATTACAAAAACATAAAGTATACCTGTGATATTTTGCAGTTAATCCTCAAAATCTGGTGCACATTCTAAGATCAATATACTTAGTTTTCTCAATCAGCTCATCACCAAAATCGATATCAATATGTAAGTGATTTCTTTTGGTTCGACGTGCTTGATTTCCCAAGTGTCACTTCTCCATGGGAACTAGTAAATGGTAACGGAGACACTAGTGGTGTTTCTGAGGGAGTCTGGAAATTGTTGTGTGTCAATATTGAGCTTCAGTTCTCCTGGGCAAACAGAAGCCACAGGAAAACAGAATCGACTGCCATTGTGCATTTGGTCCCTGTTTATTCTCCAATACGGTGGTACTGCGGTTCTGAAACCTAGACCCAGAGGTAGAAAGTTCTGGTCCAGAAAGTACAAATCCAGACCAGGATTTTGTTTCAACCAGCCAGTTGAATATGAAGAGTGAGAGTCACAGAGTGTGCAATTGGTTGGTTGAAACAAAACCTTGGTCTGGATTTGTATTTTCTGGACCTGAACTTTCCACCTCTGCCTAGACCTGAACTACAAAGAGTACAGGGACCTAAACCACAAATAGTACAGGGAAACCCAAGAAATCACCTTAACTGCTCTCTTTGGGGTCTCAGCGAGGATTGGGGGCAAGATTCCCTTGTAGAAGCCATATAGCCTGTTGGACATAAAGTAATATTATAATATTACTGCATTGTATTACGTAACAGTTATCAATTCATTGTTAGCAATTCATGGGAAGGCAAATAAAAAACATTCTGACGTGTAAATAAAACCTTGCTTAGTAAATTTTAACTTAACATGAAATAAGAGATGTGTTTCACAACTGAAACTATTTTTTCCACTGAGAACTTAGCAAAGAAATGCAGGTCAAATCTACAGATCCTCTATTGAGATTTAAAGTTCTTTAAACACAGAGCTACCTGTCGGCTCTGCTGTAAAAGGAACTGAAAACTTCCTGATGAATTTCCTTCCAGAGGGAGAGAAAGGGGAAAGCAATTTTTGCCTTTCTTGTCAACTGATCAGTGCCATTTTATTTGTTATGGCATTTCTGTGTAAGCAGCTGGGTTTAAGCTTGTGATAGAAAACTGTAACAAATGAACGAACAAGAAAAACTTGTGACAAACTGCAAACATACTCCCTGTCCCCAGACGAAAAAACAAAGAAACCTCAATTAAAAGGGACAAAAAGACAAAAGTGTAGGGCAAGTAAAGTGATTATTCATGCTTACGTGTGTGGGACATACAGTCAGCAGGGTACAAAAATAATTATTGTGTCGATGACAAATGGCAGAAAGTGACACTGATGGGGTTATGAAACGATCTCGCAAACACAGAAAGTATTTGTTCAACATTCCTGAAAAGTCAACATAAAAACAGTTTGTTTTTAAAGTATAAACAATGTGGTAGGGGTGTCATCGAAATCATAGGAATTATTACCTTATATAGTATATGAGTTATGTGGATATAATTTTGACATACATCTTCCTGCAATATTACCGATTTTGAAGTCAATATTCAAATTGTAAAAAAAAAATGTACCAACTGTCTTGGTAAAAATGAAGACTTGCATTGTGCGGGGGTGTGTCATTATCGGAAAGATGACATTATCGACGGCGATGAGCACACTGCTGAATTCTGCTGGGTTCCAGTTACCACAGAAATCCCCACCCACTGCCCTTTGTCTGCGCGCCCCATAGATTCCATGGAACTGAAGTGTTGTGAAGTGAGATGTTCTTATCTTAAAGATTGTTTTAGGCCTGTCACACAAGAACTGGTAAAACAGGTCATAACATTTAAACAGGCACAACAAGCTACACTTTTCAACGGCCTTTAAACAGAAAGGAGCCTTAAGAGTGAGGACATTTCGCCGTTTTGTTTGCAAAGGCACGTAGTTCGGTTATGCATATTCAGCGTCTTCTGTGTTGCACCACCCTGCTGAACGGTCCACAGTGCTGATCGGCAAAAATCGCGAGCGTGTACAGCCCCGTCTTAGAAAACGATCAATCATTACGATTAAAATCTTTGTTAGGACAAGTGCATCGAAGATGGATGGGGGAAATAAAACATGGGAAAAAAAAGCCTTGCATATGTGAAGAACTCAGCTTCTAGTTACTAAACAAAGTGTGGTATATATGGTCAATAGTAATGACGCAGTGAAACAGGCTCCTAACGGTGGCTCGCAAGTCTCCACAAGTACCTGCTTCTGCCAGTGCTACTGTGAACTTAATCCCACACACAAGGAGGATTGCAGTGCTCCTGAAAGGGGGACTTTGTGAGTTGGCTGGCAGTACCTATTTATCAGAATTTAATCTGACAGCCGTCCCATGTCATAAACTGCACCACCTCCCCATGCAAGGAAAACAGGCATGGAAATGCAGTTCTTGGTAAGTCACTGTCGTTACCTCTGGGACAAACCGCTATAAAGGTACCCCAACGGTAACATAGTACTTAAAGAATGGGCTTAACTTTGACGATGCCATATCAACTGCCAATTAGACGGTAATATGGCGAAAAGGACAACACTGTATGCAATGGAAAAAGAAATGTTTTCATTTAACAGCTCACTGTATCTATTATTTAAATGATCCGTGGTGGCTGACAGCTTGGATACAGCAGAACTGACCAGAATTATACATTCAGTGCTTCTGTAAACTATATAAAGAGTCAGGAAAAGGGAATCTGATGGTATCAGAGGGGCATTCAGCGACCTGATACAAACACACTGCTGCAACAGATGGGCAATGCAGCAGAGACGGACTCTCAAAGCACACGGGTCCTGCTGAGGCCCGAGTAACAATAGCAGAGCACTGCATAAACAGCGCCAGTGGACGTCAGACATGCTGAACTGGAGACGACCTTCCTGAATGCAGTCGTTTGACGAAACAGATTATTGCGTGAGAAAGAAAACAAAGAAAATGTTTTTTTAGAATGAAACTGGAAGGAAAGGTATACTTGACGCTAATGTATGAATGCAAATTCACACTAATATGACAATAAGTGAATGAGGTTAGGGAGATCTCAAGATCTTAAGAAGTTGGTCAATGGTGTATGTGCTGTTGGACCATTGAGCAGCTTGGAAATTTACTACTACATACACTTTTTAAATTTTCAAGCGTCTAAACCTTTTGTGCTATTTGTACAGCTGGACTGAGCTAACAGGTAGCGTAGCGGTTGTCGGCGTACGTCCCAGATGGGGCCTTGTCATGCCCTAAAGCAAGGTACTTGACCTGAATTGCTCCAGTAATACATACAGCTGTACAAACGTGTAATTATAAGCCACTTTGGATAAAAACAATCAGTAGAGCGACTAATTTAAAAGGCACTGACAATTCTCCATGCAGAGATTTGAGTTTTGAATTCCATATCTGCCTCCGCATTCACTACATAATCTACACACCAATGTACTGATTTAAGCACTCTAACATTTAGAATGCAGTGCTAGAATGCTATCATATTCTTTGGTCTTATGATACGCTTGAGAGAAAGGCATCTCCGCTGATTTGTCTCCATACACAGAAGCCTGGGGTGGGTTTCCTTCTTAATGCTACGTCGTTCGTAAGTTCTACGTTAAAAGACAGAACTTAGCGTTAAAAGACTGACGTAGCGTTAAGAAGGCTTTGAGAAAGTCACCCCTGAACATTAACACCTTACCACTGAATTCATGGATTACGTAGCAAATATTCACATTACTCATAAAACCACACTGTGCACCATTGCTGGATTCATTTTTTTTTTTGCATTATTCTGAGGATGGTTGAGCAGAATGAATTTTGTATTGATATTGAACACATGCATGTAGACAGAGGACACAGTGTGGCGTGATTGATGTTATGAACCCCTAATGCTCTATTGTGAAAACACATCTCAGAAGTTGCTGGAGATGCTCTTGTATGATTGCAGCCAGGGGTAAATATTATTGTTTTTGCAAAAATGATTTGGTGATACCTAGGCCAGGCAGACACATACATGCACTGCTTAACTGGTCCCACATCAGTATGATCCTATGACCGAAAGCTCATTACGAAACCAAAAAGTGCTATCGAAGGCTTACAAAGTAAAAATTGTAGACAATGTCGTTAGGTGGGGGATTCCAAGATGAACCTACAATGAAGAGCTGAAGTTGGAAGCAGCAGGGTTACTGCTAAAGGACAGAAGCTCTTCATGCAAATTCACCCCACAGATTTCCTGGGCGTGGCTGCGAAAGGAGTCCTCAGGTGCAAAAATACACCTTAAATTTGTTACAGACTCATTTGAGGTAACCTAGGTCAATTTGAATGTGCTTTATTTGAATCCAATCCTAATTTGATTTTAAATGTAAAGTACACAGGCATCCCCCGCAACTTTTCTAAGCAAATCTCCGTCTCTGATTGGAAGCTCCTGTAGATGCAGCTGGACAGAGGTCCGGCATCTCCTCCTTAGATTGGCTAATTTGTCTCTGATTTTCCTAAAACAATATATTTTTAGTCCCATTATTTTAGTTCAAATGTATTTGATACAATGTTACAGACTAGCACAGGAAATCTGAAAACAGCACATTAGGTATTAAGTTACATTTTGGTAGATAAGATATATGTGACTTATGAAACTCAAATATAAGTTCCGGACAGATGTTGTACTCTGTGGTCTTATCTTAAGTAGTATAAAAGCATAAATATATAAAACCATACTGCATACTTGCTACATAAATGCTACAAATTGACATGCTGTGGACAAACACATGGAATTACTGTATTACGTAAGTTCCTCCAAAGGAAGCTCAGAAATTAATTTCTTTGTTACTCAGGCTTATAAAATCTGCAAGGTTATCTCTGCATTACATGTAACCACACATATGATGTTCGTATAGCATCCAAGTCACCTAACGTCCTAACAGAACATAACCTGGATATTAGGTTCTGTACTTGTATACTTTGAAGTTTAAGCTCTTAAAAAGCATCCAGAACTTACATACATGGGGCATCCAATATCCAGCAACTTTATCATCTACAAAGTTCTGCTTAAAGACCGAGCTTTATGGGATACACCTTTTCATGTACGCTATTTTAGGGCAGCTTCTAGCTTATTAACCATCAGTATTTTTTTGGAACATTGAGAGAATAACTCATCGTTTGCTTTGGTCTGATGAAGAAAAGCGAAATGACCGAACGGCAATGAAATTGCATGTTTTCTGCATTTATGCAGAGAGGCTGTAAGAGAGGGTTCAGGACAGTTCATGAGGCACTTAATCCCCATTAGCCAATGAGACATGCACGTAGGGTGAGACGCCAATTAGCCTGGGAACAATATGCAAGGAAATGCTGACTTTGGCTTCAAAGCTGACAGCTATCCGATGTAACGCGCTTCTGTGTTTAAATTGAAATCCAGCCATCGGCAGCAGGGGTGGCGAGGAAAATACCTCATTTGATACGAGTATTCAACTTTCCGGCAAAGGGCAGAGTGACACACACCACAGTCGCATTTATATGTCATCTTCACACGCTCAAAATTGTGACATCGCTGGTCACAGCTACAGAAGCATTTCCTCCTCACCTCCAATTTTCTACCACCGCTGCAAGCACTTTTATTAGCAGTATCAATGCTTAGCTGGACAGCAAAAGAAAAAAACAGAAATTCATCCATGTATCCTAGAAATTGCATTAGCATGAAATGTGAGAGCAGCATCAGCCTGTCCGTGCAATCTTTGCATTTTTCCCCATTCGGTGAATTCCCACTCCAAGACGGTATATCAAGTTTCCCATCAAGTAGCTCAGAAGAAGCACATCAGCCCACGTTTGGCCCCTGCCAAGTAGGAAGTTTATTATTTGTAAGAATTTCACGATAGTCACTCCTACCACCAGCTGCAGAAATTCTGCTGAAGTGGTTCAGCCTGAAGGTAGCTACTGGATCCAGGGGAACGATTATGCCCATTGCAAAAAAATACTATCGTGATAACTACTGAGTTAAAAAGAAAAGGCCTATTGTTTCCGTTTGGAGGTGACAGAAGGATTATTTATTCACTATATTTACTTCTCACACCTGTTCAGAAAGATTTATATCATCACATGTGAAACTGGAAACGGGAAAGGAAAAAAAGAATCCTTTTCAGGCACCAAACAATGACAATTTAATTATTTAATACTTGACTTATAAGTAGTTGTAACAGTGTTCAGGAGAAATATAACAGATTTGTATTTTTCCCATTTGAAATGTGACACATGACTAAATCTGATATGGAGGAGTTACACATATGTGGAGCTACGATGGTGAAGCTGAAATAGCAGAGGTGGGGGTCAAGTCTACAGAATCTGAGGACGATAAGAACATGCGGGGGGGGGGGGGGGGGGGCCCCAA
>JAODJU010000025.1:11750220-11760279 GCA_026776725.1 Gnathonemus echidnorhynchus
CTCTCAAGCTCTGGGGCAGGACCCCCATCTACTTTGCTGTGGAAAAGACCCCAATGGGTCAGCGCCCCCTGCAGAAGGGCCGGGGAATGGCGCAGCCGATTATAAAAAAGGAACAGCAGAAGATGGGGCAGCCCCCTTCACGGAGGAGTCAGCGGCAGCCATCCTGGAGAGCCGACGCACGGCCCGCTGACAGCTGCATGGATAAACAGCGGGTAGAAGTACGAGGCCCGGGTCCAGGCGAGTGGGAGGTTCTGCCGGCCCTCCCAGGACCTCACTACGACTCAGCTTCTGAATGCAGCCTAGAGTGTTACGCTTTACACAAGCATGTACACAGTGAAATAGCCCAGGGTTAAGGGTCTTTCAGTACAGCACGGCCTGTCCAGGGAATTGCACCCTTAATCACTAAGCTTTGGGCTTTATAATGTAATCAAAGAACAGGGCAACCAACAGCAAAGATGTCTGGTACGAAAGACTGCCCAGGATGCCTTTTCCCCACAAAATGTGGTGTAACATTTATAATAAGCAACAGCTTAGCTTCTAACTGTGTTGATTTAGTTGTGAGTAGGGTACTTTATAGCTATATCAAACAGAAATATTTACCTGGCTTGAAAGAAAGAATAATTCTTAAAACAAAAAAGGCTTTCCATGTACTTCAGTTCCCATGAATGGGCTGGGAATTTACATGAAGAGATTGTTTTGATAAGCAGCAGGTTTATCTGCGATGACAGCAGAAAGCTGCGCGATGCCCAGACAAACACACACACACACACACACACACACACACACACACTCACATATATACACACAGGTTTGTAATTATATCTTTGTGGGGACTCTGACGACCTTAAACCCTACCCTGCCCTAAGCTTACCCATAAGTAACCAAACAAGATACAAGACTTTTGGCATTTTTAGTTTTTTGACTGCATTCACAGGTCTTTGAGGGGACCGGAAAAATGGTGCCCACAATGTCAAAATAAAAGGTTTTTATCACATTGTGGGGGGACATTTGGTCCCCACAATGCAATATAAACCTAATCCACACACACACACACACACTCATAGGCAGTCTTTGATGTAACCAGAATCACACCAAGACTAACACAGAATATAGAACCAAAAAGATGAATTTGGGCTAGTTCTCATTTCCCATGTACTCCATAGAACAAAAATCTATGGGTACTTGATTATTTTCCTTATTCTAATACCATAAATTTGTTGCATGCCATCTATTTATTAAGTGCATGAGTGAGCATATTGAGGCACGCAGACGATCAGACAAAGTGGAGAGTATAATATTATCTCAACAAAGATATAATTAATCTTGTCATTTTGCTGGGACAGTGGCACAATGGAGTCAGTGAACAGGAGAAAAGGCAGTAAGAAGACAAGAAGAGCTTGGGTTGTTTTTATGAAATCATTTTCAGATAAAGTACATTCAAGCTTGACATTTATAATCTGTTTACCTAACTGCTGCCCCCAGCTGCTTATTTGATCATGTTTAACTCACAAGACTCCTGTTAACACATGAAACAAGTCTACCTTGATCTGCTGAAACTCAGGCCAGCAGGAGCAACAAACAGGTGTGTGTGTTCTGTGTAGAAGTTCCCTAAGAGAAGGACTTTCAAGAAGCTCAGCTGGGTGGCATTTCTTCACTGGAAAAGATCATATAATAATTATTTTTTACTTAACTATCCTTAAACAGTTTCTAGCCATTCTCAAGGAAAAATACCCAACAATGCTCTTTTTACTGTAGTTAATACCAGAGAAGATTGATTTGAGATTTGCTCCGGGTGAGTGGCTGAGGCAGGCAGAGAAATGATAGCTATCTGTCCTTTGAAGATGAACTCCTAGAGAGTGCAGCTTACACTTAGACAAACTTCTGCTGAGATATTCTCATTGAAGCTGTTGAGAGCAAGGAAAACGTAGGAGAACATCAGGAAAGAGGCAAGCGTGATCTCACATGGGGAGCAGGGTAAACGGGATAGGAATTCCACGTTGCCACCGTTGTGTTGCAAGCGGCTGCCCCCCTTCTCGTGCCAAGCCTCAGCGCCTTGGTTCAGGAACCTGCCTGTAATTTTCCTTATTGTTCAGTAGGGCTGGGATTCAGAGAAGACCATAGGCTGTGGCAAATCACTCTGCCAGATACAGCCCATAATGATGTCATAATGATGTAATACCTTACGCGGCATTACATATAACCAGGGTTGTTACTGATTTTCCTTTGTAGAGGGAGCCCTCACTTTACTGGGCTTAGATGGAACAGCAAGCTCTAGTAACAGCTCAATAAAATGGCTCTTACGTCACTGTTAAATATAGGAGCAGAAGCAATTATTACTACTTAGGCATATATATATATATAAGGAGAAAACTGACCTACTGGCAAGATGGATGAAGGTGAAGAAAAAGCAAGAGGCATGTAAAATGAGAGGAGGAGAGATGGGAGGTTCTCAGCTGCCCCCTTATTTCGGTCACATACACATGCAGGATAACCCCTTAGATCCAGGTCTGCAGAGCGCTTGCATTTTTTGTCTGGGTTCTTCCATCGGATCTAGAACTGTCATTGTGGAACTGCAAGCATTTAATCCATTTCCTTTGACACTCAACTGATTTATAATTCTTGGGCCCGTGTGTCTCATCTCATTACGGTGTGCGTGCACACGCAGACCCCAACGCGGGACGTACCGCGCAGACCCCAATGCGGGACGTACCGCGCAGACCCCAATGCGGGACGTACCGCGCAGACCCCAATGCGGGACGTACACCGAGCAGGTGTGTAGGCGTTTCTCCAGAGAAAGGGGATAGGGGTGCAAATACCTGACCTGTACTTTTCATGACACAGAGGGAGAAACACAAACAAGGAAGACTGAAGCATGCTGCCAAGGTCACCGGGGGGAGAATGACAGGGTCCCCTGATTTCAGCAAATAGCAGTCTCCCCCCCTGGACAGTTCACATACAAATATGCATACTACTCGTATGCGCATTTCATTCGCCCATTCTAACTCATAAGCATTCCACAAAGTTTGGAATACCGTTCTCATGAAGAACACAAAGAAAATAGCTCACAGAAAGCTTTGACTTACTGTACACTAATTAAGAGTGATTATTGGTGTTTAAAATAATGTTAACAATGTCATAACTAAGGATAACATGGCAAAGTGATCATTTCTGACTACAAAAAGGACAAAGAAGTGAAAGGAATCAGACCACAGAAGCATTTACAGTTTATAGCTGCAAAAAAATCGTGGAGAAATAAAAAATGTGTTTTGGCAGGAGCCACTGCTGTCCTGCACTTTTGTGACAGAGTGGTTCAGCATGGTTCCTCCTGGTTCCGCCCGGTTCCACATAGTTTAGCACGGTTCCACACGGTTCCACACGGTTCTGCATGGTTCAGCACGGTTCCATACGGTTCCGAACAGTTCAGCATGATTCCGCACGATTACCATTATGTGAATACATAATGCATGTGTTTGCTTGCTCTGTGTAATCAGGTTTCCTCGGAAAACCCCATATTGTTTAGATGCACTGGTGACACTATGCTATCAGTGGCCTATAAAAGTATGTGAGCTCCATAGAATTTCCCAGAGATGCTCTTCCTTGTTCCCTCTTCTCGGCTGAAAGGACTCTGAATGAGACCAACCCTAACTAAACGAGCAGTAATGGACAACATTAAATTCCTCTGCTAGCCTGATGTCACTGTTCCCTGAATGGTCCTAATGTTGTACTTTCAGGTCATTAAATAGCTGTCTTATTAGGGTCTTGCTTTGTTTGGAAGATGTTTAGCTCTTGCTCCAAGTCTTTTTACAATTGTTACACTGGGAATTCACTGGAAGCTCAGCTTAACTGCACTTATGCCAAGTCGACTCTGCGACATTAGGTATGTTTGTAATGTGCCATTTGCCATAATCTGCCATTTGCAGGACAGTTCATGAGGCACTTAATTTGCATTTGCCTTACTTGACAATTTCAATTTTGACAATAGCATCTGCTAAATGAATGTAAACATATTAAATGAAATGTATGCCTACTTACCTATTATACTTAACACCTCACATAAGTTTCTTTTTTATAAGGCAGATTTTTCATTCCAATCCTATATGAAAGACAAGCGGTACTCATTTCTAAACAAGCTTCAGCTTCCTCTTTGCTCTCGCTCTTCCCTGTGAGCTCGCCGGGCTCCACATAGCCCCAGTTCGGCTCTCATTCTCCACCACCAGCATGGGTTTTCAGACACCCCCTGGGCTCCCTTAGAACACGTGTCGAAACCATGAGGAACCTGTCGAGATGAGGATGAGGAATGGCGGTGTGTTCCGGGGCAGGCGAGGAGGACAGCGTACCCCTCACTGCGAAATATGGTTCTGAAGCAGTCTCCCAGGCTCTTGTAGCTGTGGGGGTCACTGGCTCCTCTTTGAATCTGAAATCTGTGAGAAAATAAATAACAGTAAGAGATTGGCAGGGAGCAGGTTCTACTGAGCATGTGCAAACCTTATGTCTGTGCTCTAAGCAGAAATCAGACTGTAGAAAGCAGAACGTGATGCACCGCAAGCAGATCACAAGACCTTATTTACCTTTTTTTATACACAACTCTATAAACAAACATCTCAGCTTACAGGCACTGGCATACAAAATGTGGGAAAGCTAGCAATGATTAAGTGTACAGTTTTATTTCTGTATGATCCGCTTCAGCAGTACAACTATTCTTGGTCCTTGTACATACCATAACCAAGCTGATGATCTTGTAACTGACATTCACTGCCATTTACCGATTACATTTTTTGCTTTAATAGTCATTATATCAACTACATTGTATCCAGGATCTTAGGCTTACACTATGCACATATTTCCTTCTTTCCCTTGCTCACTACAAAAATTACAGCATCCTTTCATCACAAAATTAACCATCTCTCCTGGTCACTGTACACGTTTAGAGACGGTTTTCTCTCTGAAGGCCATGCAGCCTGGCATAAACAGCAGAAAGCGTAATATTCAGTTTCTATGAAACACTTGTTTTTACAGAGGGAGATGCTTCTATTCCTGGAAATAAACAATAACTTCCCTTCTCTTTTGTGTTAACGTATTTATGCAAAAAAAAAAAGTTCCCATTTTATTAAAACATTTGCTCTGTCCCCCTCCCTTGCCTGTCTTTAATGTCTCTTTAGTGAAGACACCCAATAGGACTCTCCTCTGAGTGTTCGGTCCATATGATGTCAATTATGGCTCTGTACTCAGCAGAGGAACCACAAAGAACGCGCTGCAAAGCTCCACCTCCCTTTTTTTGTTTTTACGGGAGCCTCCGTCATGCATCCCCCTGCAAGGAGGAGAGCTCAAACATTTACTTAACCCACTGTAGCCAATTAGCTGCCCCTTTTAACAGCTGGGTATTGCAGTGAGCCAGTTTTGGCGGTGGACATACAAGTAACTGCCCTACAGTTCTGTGCAGATTTTTACTGGGATATGATGCGAGTTGTGGGGGTGCATCTCAGGTAGTGTGCAAAGAGCACCAACACTGGCGCTGAGGAAGCACTAGTGCATTCTTACAGTTATCTATAGGTAGATCTCTAAAGCAGGATATGATGTTAGTGGTCAGGTCAGCAAACTTTGTAGGATCTCAAACAGGAATAAAAAAAAAAAGCTGTATGAAAAGTAAACAAAAAAAAACCTGGAATTCAATGCTGAGAAAAAGCATTAACTTTGGAGAAGCCTTTCAGAGTAGATGATGTGTTATTGCAGCAGACAACATACCAACAATTATTTCAATCAGTACTAATGAGCGAGAGTGACTTTGGATTGGAAAAACCGATGGGCCAAGGGGTCAGTGTAGCAGTCCAGCCAAATACCTGTTAGGAGCATAAAGTGCTTGGGCCACATCCAGTGAAGGTGAACCAGTTCTCACATCACTAGGATTTCACATCTCAGAGGACTGTTCTCTGAGATGCAGTTTTGCAGATTCCCAAATAGCTTGTAACCGGTGCCACAAAACATTTAAAATGGTGTCATAAATGGACGTCCGATGCATATAAAAAAAAAAGAAGAAAGGGGGGGGGGGACCAGATGGGGGGGAGATGAAGTTCCAGAAGATTTAAGACCGTTGGGGCTTGTAAACAAATTTAAATCTACCTTAATTGAAGGCACATGACTCTGGGGTCAAGGACTGAAGCGGTCTGCTTGTCCCCCTGCTCTCCCAGCTTTCGCTCTCACCTGACCCGTCCTTACACTCCAACTAGCCCTGAGAGAGCAGGCAGGCCAGGCCGCAGTGCCCTTTGCAGCCTCTGACTCTGTGCCTGACCCCAGGGTCAGCTCATTTCCTTGTGTCCCTTCCCTACCCTGCCGTAAACCCGGAGACCGACCCCAGAACTCAGGGGGAGATAATGGGAAGGACCCAAGGAACCAGAGACTATGGGGAGATACTGGCCCATTAGTGGACCCTCTTATCTGTCCACGGCGATAGCACAGTCCACACCAGAATCGGGTAGGTGAGAGAGAAATCACTAACCTGATCCCACATTAATCCAATTGAAAGTCAAATGTAACCGATTTGCACAATAAAAGCTCAAGAAAATGGATCTGTGGGTATCTAGAAGGGCTTCTCTGGAAACGGCATCCTCTCTCCAGGGCCTTCATCAAGGGGAGATAAACCACTGGCTGTCCAAAACCCAATGAAACCCACGGCCTAAGCTTTACAGCATCGCCACTGGGACAGGATTACCAGATGTGGGGTGAGGTGGAGGGCATGCCAGGACTCCTGTTAGTGAGATAGGCGTTTGGGGCACATAACCTTGGAACGCTCCCAATAAAAGGCCTGATTCAAACCGTCCCCAGAGCCCCGAAATGAGCACACAGCCACAGACGCTTCTTGGCCTATTACAGAACCCGGTGAGTGTCTTAAAGTCCTGGGAGCGAAAGGCCTCTGCACCCTCGCAGACCCCCAAAGTGATGGGGGTGTGCCTTGGGCCAGTGAGAGGGGCCATTGCCTTAGAGGACACACCATTGAGGGAAAAACGGACAGGAGCAAAGTTTCTGGGCTGATCAAAAGGCTTACTTTGATGGTCCTGTTTTAAAGGGCTGCCCATTTTAACAGGTTCTCATAATTTTCCTTGTTATATAATGTCTATTGCCCAGCTACTGGATCATTGCAGCACTTCTCTAGCACAAAATACATTCCTCCCAGTACCTAATTTGTTTAATCTACACATCCCACTCATTCATTCATTTTTATTAAGCTACAGACGCAACACATCGATTCAGCTGCGAATCGTGTCTGAAACGTATCAAATGTACCAAACAAACACAGGTGTCTTCCTTCCCCTCACTAAACAAAACCACTGAGCAGCAGCTTAACACATAATACCAACTAATATAAGTCAGTACACAAGTTCAAAGATGCTGGGACATATCAACCCCACTACAACTTCCCCAAGAATGAGACCGATTTTATAGCAGTCTGCACTGCCAGCAGTCTCTCACACAGTGGATACGAAAATCCAGAGGGCAGCATTAAAACAAAATCATTTTTTTACTGCCTCACAGTTACTTTTAATGAGCAGGATCATAAAGATGGCAGAAATCTGTTGCATTGGTACAGAGACAGAACGTGTAGGTAGGAGCCCTCTAACCTAACTGATCCAATATGGCAGACAGAGCAACTAATCACACTCAGAACAGGGCTACTAATCATTCTCAGAGCACTGAAGGCAATAAGGAAACGCTCCCCTGGGGCATCAGGCTCTATGGAGAGTGCCATAAAGTACCTCCGAATGAACTTTACTGTCTGGTAGCAGTCTCATGGAAGAATAAAGCATACCTAAAGTACATTTATTCACCATTATGTAAGCCCTGCATAAAGCTGGAACCATCTCAATTTTACAAAAAAGAAACCTCATTCATCGTACCTCTCAAAGAGTCTTAGCAGACACATAGTCTTATAGCCACCTGCTTTTTTGACAGTAGCAAACATATCCATAATCCCAGTAGTCATGTGGGTGGTTAAAATGAGCACTTAGCTAAGAGAGAGGGAAGAAACAATGATGTTTGCAGGTAGATCTCAGCTAAATGTGATCATCAGCAGTAAGTAATGATGAGAGCGATACTTAACCTGAACCTTAACCTGAACCTTAACCTGAACCTTAACCTGAACTGCATCTTGTTTTGTCAACCTTTTCCTTTCAATCACATTTTTAGTATTCTAGAAAAGACTGTTTTCACAAAATGTGGGGCATCCCAGTAAAAGCAGTCCAAGAAAACGATGATTTGCTTTTGATTCATGACCTAAAATACCAAGTTTAAAACTTCACTGATTCATACATTTCAAATAGCACTTTTTGTGCATCCAGTTATATTCAGTCATCATTGTGATAACCTGGTAGGAAGCTTAACAAGTTCGGACTTGCATTTCACTTTACCCCCCATTTGGAAATTCCTTTTATTTTTGCACATCGACGACTGATCTGCCCCTTTCAGACAGACGGCCTCTGTGCTCTGACGGAAGGGGTCAGGGGAGAAAACCAATAAAGTGTCACGTTTAAAGCGAGGAGATAAAGGAGGAGAGGAGCGGATGAGCGAGGCAGAGTCCGGAGACAGGAAGGTGATAAAGTTTGAGCAGTTATGGCACTGCAGGCCTCAGGACCTGGGACTGGGCAAGACCGGCTTGGGTTTCATGGGCACTGCAGGCCGCCACTGCTCTCAGGTCCACACCGGCACTGCACCGGTATGCGAGCGGGGGAGTAAACATGGTCATTATTACAGACCCCGCCCCCCCCCACCGACCAGCTTGACAGATACAAACGACTTTCCTTTGAAACCCCCGGTAAGCCCATGTCCAAAAAGCAGCAGCTGGGTGGTTTAACACAAGCTAACATGGAGCTGAGGATCATTAAGAGAACTTTGTTCAAAACAACCAGCTTTAACGCACGGGATTATATTGGGAATTCACTATGTAACCCTGAATGTATTACAACAGTGTTTCCTCAGGATCCACAGACAGTCCACATTTTTACTCCTACCAGGAGATGGGAGGGAGCAAAAATGTGGACCGTCTGTGGGTCCCCGAGGACCGGATTGGGACACACCACATTAGAATTACATTACAAATATCACAAATTTAAGGATCACAAAAAGAAAGAGACCAGAACAACTAAAGAGTCACTCTGACTTAAAATAGACTCATTTCTATAAATGCAAGTGCAAAATTTGCAAGTTATGAATTGAAATTGTAAAGGCAAGGACAAAGACATCAATATTAGATTCCCATTAAGAAAACCATCCTTAGAGACCGCAAGAGAACTGTTGTGACAGGACTAATACAGTGAGGAGGAGAATGTTCTCTTTACGTTGATGGTGCAGCGGGGCGGAGCAGAGGACAGTGTGGGGAGACTTTGATCTGAGGAAACGCTACGAGGTCAGGAAATCGTCTCCATGGACAGCAGGCGACAGCCCGCGGTACGCGGACAGCCCGGAGTGGCGGGGAAACTGGAGACTCCCAGTTGCCACACTTGATTACCCCTTGTCTCTCCCAGTTCGTGTTTGGCAAGGAAAAACACCTTAAAATGGGCGAGAATGTCGAAACCGGGAGCAAGGCATTCAACAGACAGGAAAAACAAATGAGTTTTCATCAGGATCTTTATGGCTTCGCTAAAACGGACCATTGCAGCTCCCTGGGATGGTTTTAAACGCTTCCCCTGGGTTTGAAACATAACGCGGCCCGTTTTCGTGACACCTCCTACCATCTGACCCGTTTAATACCGGGCCGTAATGGCCAATGGCAGGAGGGCAGCAGGGAGGCAAAGCTCTCAGATTCGGCCTTCCTGACTACGCGCTCAAACAATGTGTTTATCTGCTGTCATATGGCAGGAGGGGAAGATTAATGTACACATTCATGACATGTCACTGTAAGGGGTCCGGTGACGGGTCTTTGGGGGACAATTAGATGAGAGAATCTGGGTCAAGTAGAGTTTAGAGAAGCAGAGTCAATGAATTCAGGCCCAATAGTTCTACATTCAGTGCCAACCAATATAGATACATTCATAGATGCAGAGAGACTCACAAGCACACAAAAGGCGGGGG
>JAODJU010000025.1:11767609-11779468 GCA_026776725.1 Gnathonemus echidnorhynchus
ACTGTTTTCTACAGCAGGTTCTCTTGTGATTCGGGACTGTAAAGAGACATTGGGGAGGCAGGTGAGAGACAGACCGCCTCGATTATCTAGCCGCTGTCTGTTTGAGAGGATTCATTACAGACTATGGGAGGAGGGAGGGGCATTTGGGGAAGTGGACGCCATTCCGTCAGGGTGGAACAGTGCAGCCATTAAGATCTTACCTGGTCTTTACCACGTCCAGCGGGTGCATGAGGCAAATCTCCACCAGACCTGGAAAAGAAAACACCACAGAAAGTGAGGGAAGGTGTCCACTGTCATCCACTCACTTACATTCCACCATTGCACAAAAAACTTGTGATATTTTGCACAGTCCAGAAAAAAGTCCCACAACAATTAAAAAAAATACAACAAAAACCTATTGCGCTGCAAAATAATTCAGGGGTTTTTAAAAGAAACCTGTGTGCCAAAGGACTCGATCTGATATACGCGGCCGAAAATCTGGATCAGGTGACATGAGCCTTAAATCCGTCTGGACGTCTCTTTAAAGCTGCCCAGCCTGGACACATAGCATAGGTTACCTCACCAGAAGAGGAGCCGCTTCCACCTTTACGCATGTGCAAGCAAAGCTAGGAAGTTCAAAAGCAAGAGAAATGAGGAAAACTGGAGGCCTCTTCAGAGATGTATCCGAGTATCACCGCAGTACATAACCACTGTCAGATTACCCTACAGCTTGTTTTGACACAACCTTCTGTCTCTCTGGCAGGCCGAAATCCACAAATATTTCTTAACATATAAAATCAAGATGTACAATATGCATGAACACCACAGATGTCTGCCCACCAAGTGTGTATGTGTGTGTGTGTGTCTCCAGCCTCACAGGCATGTACTCAAGCCTGCGGTTAATTCTGCCAAGCTTTACAGTTTACTGTAGCACAGAAGACAGCCATATGCCCTGTGATGTGTTGGTATGGGCCCCAGACCCCCCCCCCTCCCCCCAGCAGCCTGACCGGCAGAAAAGTGGACAGGTGAATGGATGGAACTCCTCTAACTGTACAGAAAAGCAGTAACCTCCCAAAAAAGTAGAATTTGCTTTTTAAAAATGCTAGTCATTAGATCAGAAACAGAATCTGAGGCTTGAATAGTTTAGCTTACAGTTTGGGTGATTGTGATGAGTAATGCTACACATTCCAATGCTTAAGTTCTGAAAGTAACTCCATCTCACGTTTCCTATAAACGCTCCCCCATGATGGGCAGCCCTCAAACCAGGTCGGAAACATCCTCAGCACCTGAAGGTTACATTGGCTGACTCAGGTTTTTCAACTTGAAGGAGAATTTCAAGCAAAAATGAACCATTTTATTCCATCTCACTCACTACAAAATGATTCATCACACGCACTTCCTGCGAAGAGATTTTACGTGGCAGTGGAGTTGCAACATTTCTGATTTGTACTGGAAGACTATGAACTCAAATGTTTTATTGATTTCATTATGAATGCTCACAGATTATGTTTCTGGTTCCAACTTGTTAAATTAAGACAAAAAAATCCTTTGTGTAACTGTGCTGCTTTCCCATGAGCCTTGGGGCTAGAAAACAATTAAGTGCAGGTTAGATGATAACAAAATGACAATAACATTTTTCCTATACAAAATGCATAGGAAAAATATGGACGTCATCTCATTGTAAGGAAAACAACCCTAAGAGTGACTGTTTTATCAATTACGAAACCAAAATAAGCCCTATTTGGCAAAGGATTTCTCTTTTGACATTCTCACTGCAATTTACTTTAATAACTTCCAAAAGATTCCTCTTGTATACTCAGCTGTTCTTACAATTTCTTTTTAAGTTTCTCCATTTCCAATACATATTTGACTTTGACCAAGCCACTGGCTCACTGATGCATATCCTGGATATTTACTTTGATGAAGAATAATAAAGAAAGAAAAAAAAAAGACTGCAATCAATCGTCATAGGAGAGTAAATCTGAGATTGGTGCAGTGCTCGCTACTCCAAACTGGAGTACAAAAGAAATTACCTCTCTGATGAAGTTTGAGATACAGCTACAGCCAGGTTTGACATTCAAGTGCAGAGCTCAGCACTACAAGGTCTACTACAATGACATCACATCAGCATAAAATCCACGAGTTAAGTTTAACGCACAACCTGCACTTCTGCAGGAGAAAACAGTGATGATTCATTGTTTCCTAGTAAATGGATAATGGATAGAGAATTCAGCTGTGGTGCTCATGTCATGTTACGGGTTCCCAGTAAGAGAGATAAATGAGTTATTGAACATTTAACCCCAAGTTTGTCCTGGTGCAGAGATGGGGGGAAAGAGAAAATGCATCCTGGTATCTGATAACATCACTCAGGTGCTGGTACCAGTAGCAAGTACTAGTAATGTAAGGAAACTCATCTCGATTCCTACGTTCTGCCTGTATTGCCAAATACCAAGTGCCTATACAGAGGGAGGGGAGATGAACCAGCAGATCCCCATAGCAGGTGAAGGCTGATAAATTCATGCAGACTGGGAGATTTGGCCCATTCCCAAGAGAAACACGTGCTCCTGTCTTGTGAACCAAACACAAGCATCATTTGTTAAAAAATGACATCTTGGGGCCCATCTATTTTCCGTTTCTCGTGGTCGGAGTTGAGCCACAATAACATTTGTAGAGCAGAGATTAATTAATCATTGCTGCCATCTACTTTGGTTCTTTGGAATTAATCACAACATGCTTCATATCCCGATCCTTTGCTGTACGGCAGCAACAAGAACAGCAAAGCATTACGCTGGACAAATCATCCGCGCTACTTTGCCTGGAAGACGCATGCACTTGCAAAGCATCTGAAGGGGGCTTTTTATAAGAGGAGAGCAGCATCTTAGCCACCGAAAGAAAACCGATAGTTTAAAGAAGCATCCCATCATGCACCAGTAGCTTCCACCTATCCTTTATTGCCAAAATAAACTCGGCGCTGAACACGCCCTACCCCCTTTGCTCCGACATCTGGGGTAGCTTCACCCAAACTTGAGGGATCTGCATCAGCACTCCATTGCAATCCTCTAGACAGTCAGCAGGTGGAGCAGTGTTTAAAGAATGGGACTGAAGAGTGACCGATCTCTACAGAGGTACTGTAACTACGTTTGAGGGAGATAGTCTAACTGCTTCGGTTACTGCTCTATAAGTAGGCAAAATTTCAGTTACTGTATACATAAAAGACTACGTCAAAACAAAACAGGCATAATTTTTGACTCTATACAAGCCTTTGCTTAAAAGCTTGCTTATAAAGGAAAAGGAAAAACCTGAGTAATATGCAAGTATTAAAATGCGGGAATTAAACTACCCTCGTAAAAAGCATTGCTAAGCAAAGTCTAATGTGCATGAATGAAGGACAACGAGTCACTACCACAATCAGACAGCAAAGATCTGCAAACATGCAACACAAACAGGAACTGGTGATTCATTCAGGTGCGGTCAGTATTTAACAGTCTGGTCATAGATGAGTGGGTTTCGAAAATAAAACGCATACTTGAAATCCTATATTGAAGATGATCTGTTCTTGCAAATATGAAGAGGAGAAGCCATACAACCAACGCCTAAGCAAATGTATTATCCAAAAATGATGACTTTAGCCTACCTGCCAAAGTCTCTACTCCCCCCGATCTCAGAAACTGGCTCATATGACACTTATATGAATGTGCATGGTTTGTGCACCTGAAAAAATCAGGATGACCACATTCCTGAACCATCTGAAACTACTGTTCAGGCTAAAACTAATTAGTCGCAGTGGTTTCGTGTCTGGACGTAAAGTGTGACTCCAGATTCGATGACCAAGGCTGAAAAGGATCACCTCACTTGGCACTCGCAGAAACAGAAGGACATTCATTGTTAAACTGTAACACTCATGCATAGATGAGTAACCGGTCTATGTCTTTTACCCATAACCCCACACCCCTCCATTGTTGACAGTGTTGCAATATTAAGAGTACGTGAAGTGTTCACGACAAGGACTCATGAGCTGCACACATCGTCCAGGATTCTACACTCTTTCTAGGGCATCATCTCCTCCTACCTGGCCCCAAGTTCTAGTAAACCTGGTCTTCCCTGGAACTGCATAGGATCTTTGTCCATGATGACACTGCAGCTGCTTCCAGATCAATGGTGCGCCACGGAGGAAAGGAGCAGATGTCCTTCATTTGGCTCTAACAAATGATATCTCCTGCGAGCTCAGGCTAAGTTCAGGCTCACTGGAGAGGAGAACTGATCAGCAACGTTTGGAAAGGGGGGTGTGGGTTGGCAAACAGATTTTTGACCAAATTACATTTTTCAAATAAGTCATTTGGTCAAGTCAGGTGGAGCCACATTCTTGTTAGAACTTGTAAAATAACCGACCACTATGTTTAAAAAATTTGAAATGTGTTTTTTTAGACACTAAACCATTGTGGTCTTTTATAGTGATATTTGTTCATAATCCTCAAACATGCAATGGAGAATTTGGAACTTGTCTTTTCTGAATGCGTCATTATTAAGCAGATGAGAGAGAGGAACCACCCTCCATATGTGCAGTAACGAGTATTACGAAGGTCAGCCTTGCAAATCAGCCTTTGGAAACACCAGGAAGGGAATGACAAGGCAGTCAAAGATTTCTATGGAGGAACCTCAGAGGTACAAACCCCTCAAACAGAAGTGCAAAAAGGATATGAAAACACAAATGGTGGCGTTCAAATGAGAAGCTGATTGTGTGCCTGTTTTTGTTCGGGCAGCTGGGGTAACAGCAGACACCAGGAGGCTGATAAGGGGGAAGTGAACACAGAGGAACCAGATGAAATGTGTCAATGATCTCCCTTAGTCAGCTAAACAGCAGTGCTGCCTTCCAGGCCATTACTGTGTACTCAACTTCTCACACACAAGATGTACAGACAACTACTGCATACACACTTTGTAAATCACTCCACAACCCCATAGGGAGGTGGACCGGCAACTCTGTCTCTGAAGCAGAGGAGTCTAGAAAACAATACCGAATATTTGTGACATAAATGGCATCATAGACACTGAACACATATTGGCCTGAACTTAGTTATTAGCAGTATATGACCTTGAGCAAAGTACTCAGCTTCAGCTGCTTCAGGAAACATCCCATTTTATAACGTTCAGCCTAAAATGCCCATTATCGTGAATAACGACACTGCCAATGCGAAGAGACACTGCGGACAGGAAGGGGCACTTTTTACTGAGCCAGGTGTTTTCTATTTCCTGAATTTTATTACAGCCTTTAGAATAGTTTTTTCTCTGTTGAATTCATCACTAGAAATGGGACCCATCAGGAGATTTAGGAATGAAGACAATGCAGTCAGGAGAGAGCAACCGCGAACGGGGGAATTCGATGTTGCTGCAGTTGAATTGTCATACGTCCTACTCAGGTGAGGATTTAGAGAAGTAACTGATTCATGTACACTGGTTGATAGGGTGACCACACGTCCGCTTATCCAGCCCACTGTCCAGACTGCCGATGGGTGTCCTCTTTTTACCCCCTTTTTCCCCCCTGTCCCCCCCCCCCCCCACCTGAATCCCTGTCATCTAGCTCTACTCTCTTCAATCCCTGATCACACAAAAAAACGTGAAACACCCACACATACATACCACAGAAGCCAGGGACAGCCCTGCTTGCAAATGCATTTTCTCTTGAGATAACCGGACAATTATCTCGATAGCTATACCGTTCTCGGCTTCCGTAGTATGTGTGTAATATAAACCACCTTTAGTCCTCCTGTCTGCAGTCATGCCAGTGGTCACCCTACTGGTTGCACAGGCTCATATTGGAGAGAACAGCCGACCACTAAGCAGCAGACTGTGTAGCTGCACCAGGAATACATTTGCTGATAATGTAAATGAGCTGATGCGCAAGACATAAAATATAGCGCAGGATGTCCTGACACTGTGACAGAGGGTTAGAGCCACAGGCTAGCCCACACCTGTGTTCACCTGATCAGGTGACTTGACGAGGAGGATCTCCCATACTTCTGCATCATAACAGAGAGCCACTTGTCAGCACACACTACTGTTTAATAGCAGGTTGATTGCAGCTGGCCTCTTGCCACCTGGGATTTTCCCTCTCCGCTGGTGTTAAGCCAATAAGGTGTGTTGATTGCAAGTCAGTTTTACGTTATGCAAGTTTATGTTGTGTAATCAAAAATCCATTTTCCTTAGAAATGACATCTGTACCTGCATTTAAATATCCGTATAGTCAAGGATGTAGGAAAGAGCTTGATATTGGTGGGAACACAACTTAATAATTTAATAATTTAAATGCTAAGGTCTACTTTTTTCTTGGGGGGGGGAGGGGGATTTTAAGCCAAATTAAATACTGGGGTGTAAACACCGCCCTGTTTCTTATGCTCCTGCATCCGGTGTTCAGCAGGACATTTTGAGCACCTCACCTTCTGAGAACCTACAGCCTGCAGCCATGGTTGGAAGTTAGGGAGACTTTCATTTTGTGTAAGCTCCTGCACATGCCAGACATGCAGGTTCAAACAGTGGTCGAGTTGTAAAAATATGTCAAGGGAGGTGGGGGGGGGGGGGGGGGGGGGGGGGACAAGTCAGTAGCAGTCATCGTATTTATGGCCAGGAGCTGAGCTGAAAAGCCTTGAACAGCTTAGACTCTTATGAGAGATATTTGTCCACAAAAAATGTCAAATGAAGACATGGTTTCTGAATAGTCTCCTCGTTGGTGTGATTATACTTGATGAAAGCTGGCCAAAAGTAGGCATTAGAAGAAGATTTACTTTTCCTTAAAAGAAACACAATTTCAGTGGTAGGTCAGAAGAAAACCATCAGATCCAGTCCTAAGCTCCTCCTCTGGGACTGTAACGATGTCCCTGAAATCTGGGCCTGATTTTTTTTTTCTTGTTTGTTTTTCAACATATGAGCATAAAATATCATTGAGATTGAAATATTTTCGCATTTAAAAAAGACAACTCCCATCGATCGAGACGCAAATCACAGAGATATAATTTTCCGCCACTTGATTGACATTTCGCAGGTCCGGCAGACGACAAAAAAAAAGATGATTATCATTGTGAGGGTCAGTCATCATCAAGACGTCTAATCAGGAGACTAATGAAGTAAACTGGGTGCAGATGATGGCCTAGTGAAATAAGACCGTCAGTCACAGCAGCAATTGGTTGGCCAGCCAGTTACGGAGGCTTGACGCCTGTCATTTATTTTTTTGGCACTCAGGTGGGAGGGGTTTCCCAGTGGAGAAAGAAACCCCTGTTAAATCTGAATCAGATGTCAAAAGGAAATTCATGGCAGTTAGAGGGGTTTGGGGCTGGGGGAGGCGGCGCTCTAACACGTTCCTGTTCCTGCCGACGCGACTGGACACTGTTCCGGAAGGCAGCGCAGGAACTCACTTTTATCACATTTTTTTTTCGTTTGCACTCTGGTTCATGGTCATTCTACCTGCAATCAGGCGCACACAGAGAGCCAATGAGATCGCTTCGGCTGCATGACCCACCAATCGGCTGCGGGCCCGTGGAGCTCTGTGGCCTGTCACCAGCCAGCCTGCCACTTCCCATGCGTGCTGTCTCCATGTGTGTCCTCTGCCTGTGTGTCTCCCATTCTCGCGTCTCTGTGTCTCCCCCTTGTTGCGGTAGCTGCAGACCATTCGGACGAGGAATGGGGTTGGCTCAACCCAAAGTCCTTCTTTGTTTGACCTCACTCTTTCACTCTCTCACTCTTTCACCCCCTAAACCGCAACAAAAACAATCACTTTCCCCGGAATGGCTTGCCGTCACAGTTGCTTTCAGTTAATTTCTTATTTTATTATATATATTTAAATATATATTTTTTTTTTATTGATTTTTCCTTCCTTCCTTTGGTTTATGAGTCACACACTGCTTAGATCTCACAAGGACACAGACTCCGATGTTTTCTGGGCTCCGCCGGTTCTGATGTGACAGTCAGCAGCATCTCAGAACTCAGCAAAAACATTGCAGGAAAAAACAATCCATTAAACTAAAGGTAAAAGTAAGTATCAGTGGAGACCAGTTATAGTCCTCTCTTGCAAAGAGCGAGCAGCCCCTCCGAAGCCAGCTGTTCGTGGAGGCACGACCCATTCCATGAGGTAGTTTCAGAGTCCCTCCTCCAGCTTGGGGGGAGTTGACGTGTCAGGAGGTTACCTCCGTTAACGAGGTCGGGAAAGTCACCCGTTCTTGGAAAGTCAAAATACACAGCAAAAAAATAAAAAAATTAAATTAAAAATTAGTGTGGAAGCCTGGGAGGTAAGTACTTACAATCTGTGCGCAGAAAGTCCAGTCTGCTGAGGCTGATCTCGACCCAATGGGGGTCTCTGATTTCCCGTATAATTTACTGCTGTCATGTCAGACATACTTTGAATGGCAGCAAGCGCTTTCTGCGCTTGCTCACGCCGACTGAGACATCCCTGTTTAGGAATAGAGCAGTTTTTTTTGGGGGGGGGGGCAGCCGTAGCCCCGCAGAGACGACAAGAGGCTTGCGGCGAGTCGCTGCGCTCCAAGCGCGTCACGTGACGCGAGTGTATTTCCGTCCCGTGAAGACGGCACCGGCTGGAAGGGAAAGCAGCGCCAGTTCGGCGATAATTAAAGCCCGACTGGCAGATATGAAATGCAGGCCTAGAACATGACAGAAGTTAGTTAGCTTTGTCTTTCAACGTGGCGAGGCGGCTGCCGCCCCTGTGCCGCACGCAGATACGAGCACGGCCCGTGTGACGGAACCCTCGCTGAGCTCAGGATGCCGTTAACAAGGAACGCGATAAGTGCCAGCGAGAGAGTATCTGCTTCCTGTTCACTCCGATGTATTTAAACTGAAATGGAGGTTTAAAAAAAGATAACGACCATTAGGAGTAGGAGTGAGATGGATTTTAACCCTTATTGTCCTGCTCAGCACTCTGGACTTTTATGTTTGTTGTGAATTTTGGAGCTGTAATGTTTGAGCTGTTTTTTGGTCCAAGACATGTTGATGATGAGCTTGTGTAGAAAGCCAAGATAACGAGACTGAGCCTGGGTGGGTCTGCTGTCATGGGGGCCGTCGAGAATCCATGCGGGGATTTACTGGAGTAGATACGGTGTTTGATTGGTCCGGTATTCCCAGTGTTCATTTCGATTGGTGGATCACCTTTTGTGCTGTACATCCCCAGCACATGACCTGGTGGGTTATGACCAGTCACTGCCCGTTTTCGGGCTTTTAGAGGAAGTGGCCCCACATGACAGCAGCTTGCCTGCAGACGCGTGCCACCCAGCTTAGGGTTCCCCAGGCGACCCAGGGCGTCCACGCGCACCAGAGACCCCCTAAACAGTGGGTTGTGGGGGGGGGAGAGATGCTTGGACGGTTCAGGAGGCCTGGAGACGAGGAGGGGTGGGGGGGGGGAGGTATGTGGGTGGAAGTCACAGATAAGAATCCCATTCCGTGGCAATAAATTAATTTCACGCTTTGCCGACGAGCCGTGCGGCGTTTCCTCCATCACCGAGGATCCCTTGGCGGTAGAAGTACACAGAGAATCTGCGTCTCGGCCGCGAGGAGCACAAGGCCGCAACTTAAAGGTCCAATCACACCGCTGGGATAGTGCCCTTTTATTTTCATTTATTTACATTCGGAGGTATTTCGGATGTAATTCGCTAGCGCCAGCCAAATGCAAAATCGCCCGCCGACGCGGCCTTCGTAAGTAAGACACAGGCGGAGCCTCTGCGCGTCAGTGCTGGGTAGGACCCCACCGTGGAGCCGACTCTTCGTTGGTGTGATTATATTTGATGAGAGCCAGCCAGAAGTAGTCATTAGAAGAAAAGACTATACTTTAAGGATCCGTCCGTGTAATTCCAGAGATGGCACCCTATAGTTTGCGGTGCGTTTTCTCAAAACAGCCGCAGACGGCTCCTCCTCTGTATCGGGGTGTGGAGAAACGTGTGAGGAGGGGCCTTAACTGGAGATGGCTCACCGTAGATGGTCAAGGCTGGACTGCAGTGTTGTCTGCTGCTGGTGGCCCAGTGCCTCTCACCCAGACAGATAGACAGACACAAAATCACAGACACGGAGCAGCCGTCCAGGCCCAAAAAGCAGGCGGCAGTGGTTACCTAAAACAAACACACCTGCTCCGTCCTCGAGCCCTGTGTTCGCTGGGGGATGAACAAAGAGAATAAACTCTTTCAGTGAAACACTGAAATGCCCCAAATGAAAGGCAGACAGGGAAAGATAATATCACCGCCAGTCGTGGTTAGAAACGCGGCAGAATGAGCTGCTGAATGGGATTCTTGGCAGCCTTTTGATGGTCCCAGACGGGGGGGGGGGGGTCTGTCTCCCAGCACGATCCAAGCGTCTGCCCTCTGTGGGGGTGGACACCCTGGGCCCAAATGACCAGCGTGGCTCTTAGTCCTGAACAGAAGCAGTGGGCCAACCCTCTCCCCCCCCACCCCCCCTACCCCCCCTACAAAAGCAAGAAGCAAAAAACACAATCATCTGCTCTTTAATCTGGCATGGCCCCACCCATTCAAGGTCCAGACATGGTATGGTTGACAGTTTAATTGAGGTGGGGGCGAGGGTTTTGCCCCCCTGACTCAGATCTTGGCGGCTGTTGGTAAGAAAGTCTTATGTATATGTACTAGAAGGTGGGCAGGTACGTATCGACGCAGACCATGACTGTGTTGATCGCTCGACTGCTTTCTTATTGCATTTTATTTATCGTTTATTGCAGAAGTTATTCCCATGTTTTATGATTTCTCATGGTATCTGATCTTTCTCTGATTTTTTTTTTTTTTTTCGGGCCAGCAAACAAATTTTCATTAAGCAGCCCATGTTTTAAGTTATATGTATTTAATAATTTGTTTTGAAGATACAGCTTGCAATATTTTATTTTTCCAGTTTATTTGAAGCTGCGATCTGATGTTTCCCGACGGAATGCCTCCAGTACCCATTTGATTTATTTTGCATTCTCGTATTCTCATCAAAGATTAAACGTCATAATAATGAATTGAAAATAAGTGGCAGTCAGCAATGGTTAATATTTGCAAATGGCACATAGAACAAACAATTTTTTGCTTAGATATGAGGCCCATATGGGGGGGAAAAAAACTCATATGAAAGTCACTTTTCCTTTGTAGATAGCTAGGATTGGTAGATTAGCAGTTTCACACGCAAATAAGGCTATCTTTTGAATTTAAAAATCTGACTAAATCGCAAAGGCAACTCTATCCACGGGCAGCCTCATGGTGAACCCTAGGCTGTACGAGAACCCATTCGGGCTCTGGAGTTCACGGGCACTTAGCTGGTAATGTGTTTTTTTGGAAGAAAAAAAAACTCAGCAAACCATGCCCAATGACTTTTAAACAATTACAAATAAGTGGCCCACCACGCTTTGCCTTCTGATGAAAGGACTGGGAAAAGCCAACAGTGCTGGCTGAGATGGATCTCCACCCTAGCCAGAGGTGGATGACTGAATCCATTTCTGGGTGCTTTTCCATAAATCAATTATCAGGCCTTGGTGGGCAAGACCAGACAGGTGAGAGCCAAGCGCTTAATATTGATTTCACAGCCTGCTTGGCTTTAATTAGGTTGTCCATTCTGGGTCAATAGGCACTTTTGCTGTTCTGTCTCCCAGCAATGTTAATACGGCGTGGTGACGTGCACCTGGGTAAGGAGCGAAAAACTCGAGGCAGCCTTTTCATTATCATTATTATGAGCGCTATATCACTATGGTTTGTTTTTAAATTATTTTCCGAGTTCCCCATGCATTTGTTCTTTAAGTCCAGCTTTGTTTTTTTTTTTTTGTCTTTTCGTTTGTTTTTTTGTTTTGTTTTGTTTGCGTTTATCATTTTCTTTATCTCTCCCATCTTTTTGTTTTTTGTTTTCACCCTTCCC
>JAODJU010000025.1:11779568-11801652 GCA_026776725.1 Gnathonemus echidnorhynchus
GGGGGGGGGGGGTGTGGACAAAATTTGCAGGGAGTGGGAGGGGATGGCATTGCGGATGAGTGGTGAGGATTAAATTCGGTTTCAGTCCAGAGCCTGACAGTTGAGTACCCCTGATATAATTTAGGACAGTTATAGAACAATATCAATGTAATGAAGTATAATTTCAGGCATGATCATACATTAGTCATTACTATAAACTGTATATATGTATATTTCAGTATCTGATACAATATACAAAGTGTAGTTAATACAATGTAGCCCTATTTATCCTATATCCTATATATATATATATGTTTTGGCTCAGAGGTATATAAACATTATATCACCACTCAGCATCACTTACTAAGCATCAGCTCACCAGTAACAACTACAATCAACAAGGAATATAAGCAAACAAGTGGATATATCTGGGCTGGTGACTGGGTTCATGTTCTGAACGGTCAAACGTGTGTCAGTCGACTTTTTGTCGAGAATATGCAAGAGCGAGCATAATCGGAAAGACTGGGTGAGGCATGTTTCACTGGGTGGGCTTAAAAATGTGTCATATTCCATAACAATCAACATTTAAATTGAAGGTCATACGAAATACATTTAAATCCATTAGCTTAGTGAGGCAGAATAAGTTTTGCTTCACCGAAGTTCCCTTCATTAACCTAAGGGTGGTGCTATTTTGCACAATACTTTTCCAGATTTTTTTCTAACAGGCACTTTTTTGGTTTAATATGGAAATGGTCATTGTGATTATACAATGGGAACAGAATGATATTTTATGTGATATCAATGCTGTGTTTTTTATTTCATATTTGGTGATATTCTGCTTCACCTGTTGCCTTCAAGAAACCGATGAAAGTACATTTACAGGGGGATGGGTTTTTGTCATTTTCCCACTGATGATAGAACATTTACAGGGGGATGGTTTTTTGTCATTTTCCCACTGATGATAGTACATTTACAGGGGGATGGTTTTTGTCATTTTCCCACTGATCATAGTACATTTACAGAGGGATGGCTTTTGTCATTTTCCCACTGATCATAGTACATTTACAGGGGGATGGTTTTTGTCATTTTCCCACTGATCATAGTACATTTACAGAGGGATGGTTTTTGTCATTTTCCCACTGATCATAGTACATTTACAGGGGGATGTTTTTTGTCATTTTCCCCACAGGGAGAATGGCATCCAGGAGCATTCCATGGCAGCTGGATCCCTGGTTAACACGTATAAAATATCTGAACAGAAACTATACTTTATTACACTCTTAAAACCTGCACCTAAATCAACTTCAGTGAATTATGATGTCAACACAGTTGACAGGAGATAATCATGAGGTCATCCCCCCCTTTTTTTTAGGAATAAAAGTCACAAGACTCTAACTGTTTCTCTCCCTGTCATTTAACCCTCTCCTTTAGCCTCAGCTGAATTATTTTTCCAGCAAATAATGGCACAGTGTGTGTAACTATAAAAAATGATTGATGGATTGGTCTGGTCTGACTTGTCACCAGTTTGAGTTTCCTGAGTTGTTGTGCTTGCACAAACAGAAAACTGGATCATTCCATTATTTAATAATGTGCTTCTTTCAGTATCGCAGTAGGTCTGACAGGATCTGTCACACAACATTGCTATGCTTTTAAACACAGGGCCAACTATAAGTCAACAAAAGGCAGCGCTTTTGTTGACAGATAATGAACAAAAAGGACACTGCGAATGGATACTGGTATTATTGTCACTCAGTGCAAAATTGCATTGGACTATAACAAGATGAAACAGACAATAACAAAAAAAAAATGATTTTCAAATCCATTGACTTTAAATGAGAGGATTTCAACTGTCTGCATGTATAAATGGTGCTTTCCATTCCATATTTTCTACTGGCTAACATTTCAAGGAAATGTCATAAATCAGGACAATCAGATTAACAATCAGGGTTGGTTCTGGCCAGAGGGTTGCTCCACACATCCCACCAAGTGGAAAAGAAAAACAGAGCAGAGACAGTTCATGATCGCTCCTTCATAGGCGTCAGCCAGCAGCTGAGAAGTTAGCAGAGCAGAGCCTCCCTAAGCAAAACTAAGGGCCATTTGCTCAAATTCACTATCCATTGACACATACTGCTTACACCAAACTATAGCATCAATACATTTATAAAAGTACAGGCATTAATAGAATAAATCTAAAGGTATGAAATAGTTCCAAATTTGGTGAGAAGCTAAGCATAATCTAACATCATAGGGTAAAACTTCAAATATACATCATATAAATGTAATACAGAATGTATTTAGGATACAAATCTAATTCCACAACATGACTCATCCACAGTAAAGTGCAACATTTTTACAATCACTTCCCTTGTCTTGGTAACATAGGACTCAAAGTAAGTTCCTTTCCATCTATGCGGCAAAACCCCCCTAAGTGTAATCTTTGTGAGATAATCCAGGACGTTCATCACGTTTTTTTTTTTTTTACATATTAATCAGATACGTTTAGGTGAGTGTGAAAGAAAACAACAGGACAAATTTCATATATCCAGCATAGACTCTGCATGTGCGCATCTCAGCGTGCTGCTACCCCAGAGCTGAGGTCTAAGGAACGAGGAAGCAGAAAGTTCTGGTGATGGCCCATTCCTGTGAAGCATCCAGATGAAGCAGGTCCCTATTGTGCAACCCACATCGGCCCCCCTGCTACCTCCTTCACCCTAAGAATACCCCTTTCAAAAGGCATGGAGGCTGGAATGAAAAACAAACAAGCACGACTGTGGATTGCGCCAATTTGTCATCCCACACAATAAAATGCAGATTTTTTGAGCAATAATTATCTTTCAGCATCATCGACAGATAAACACACAGCATTCCAGGCTTATCAAAACTTGCCAGCTAAACCAAATTGAGATGAGATATAATTCATCATAAGAAAAAGCTTGTTGTCCTTGCTACCCACAGATGTGCTAAAGGTTATATGAAGCTGATCTTTAGAGTCCTCTGGCTATAGGGGGTTTGCATAAAAACCAAAATGGCTGAGAAAGTCATGAATTACCTGAAAGGCTTTATATAGTAATTTTATTGTTTTTGTGAAAATTAATAATACTTCCTACAGTTTACAGAAATGTAATTTGACATCCTAGCTGATCATAAGTATCACTGGAAGTTTTCTTCACCTAAACATCTTCACATCTCTGCATATTGCCAAGTATTTTTGGAAATACTTCAATTTAAGGTCTACTCCTTAACCAATAATAAACTGTTACTAATCATTTGGTAATATATCAGTAAATAAACATGTTCACTTACAATCAAAGTTAGAAATGTGTTACAAAGATATCTTACTCTTGTCTCACAACGTTTTTTAATACAGAGCTTGCAAATTACTTGCAACAAAAAAACAATGCATTAGTAAGCATACTTAGAAATTAGATATATCTGAGCCTTAACTGTCTGCTCATTAGCCATTAATAAACTGTTACTAATCCTTTGGTAATATGTTAGTAAATTAAAAGATTCACTTACAATGAAATTGAGAAATGTATTACAAAGATATGTTCCTTCCGTCTTACAAAGCTTTTACTAAACAGCTTGTAAATACTCAATTATAACTAATTTCTGAGTATGTTTGCCTGTTGTTTTAGATTTGCAAGTGATTTACAGGCTGTTTTGTAAATACCAGGAGCAAGATATGATTGTAACACATTTCTAAATTTGTTTGTGAATGAATATTTCAATACAGTAATATATCATCAAATGATTGGTGACAGTTCATTAATAAAGGAGCAGACCTCAAATTAAAGTTACAGGTTTTTTTTTTTTTTTTTTGCAGAAATGTCCCTGACAAGTATATACTGTGTTGTCCAAGTGCCCTTAGCATACATGTATGAACACGTGGGACTGAAGCAGGAGCACCGGACTGCTGAGCACTTTGTTTGTTCAGGTCCTGGATGATCTACGCCTGTCTGCAGACTCCTAAGAAAGGTGATTAGGAAATGCTCCTTTCCGAGAAGATCCAGCTGCAGAAATGGATGAAACTATAAACTGAGTCACTTTGGGTGAAAGCAATTAAATTACTTGGGTTGAACCATACTTGTAAAAGAGAAATTCTGGTGGGGGGGGGCGGTTGGCGGTTCTCCTACACTATACACAAACATCGTGTATCCAGGTAATTGGCTCAGCAAACACTGCAAAAATAAACTATGCAGGCTTCGCAAATATGTAATCTGCAGCTTTCAGATGAACCTGAAATGACAAAGCCTGCCATAGTAAATCCAGGAAGAAACGCACCTGGAGAAATAGGGAAGAGCCATCAAACTCCTATTATAATACTAGAATAATAATAATAATAGTACAATACTATCACATAGTCTTTTATACAGTAACACTGTATGGGACAACATAAATTGGTGGGTAAGAACTCTATTCAGTAAACAAACCAGCTATGAACACATGAAAATTTTTAACACAGATTTAACTGAAGCATATTATATAGGAACTGCAATGGTAACTTTGTATATCTGGTCAAGCATCTACAAATGTGCATATATATATATAGCAAAGTACAGAAAAGTCTTCTATTAGAACGGGAAGTTGTCACTGATACTTTGTCAAGCTACACACAGGTCAGACCGATCATTCTTCTGTGGAAGGTCTTGCTAGCTTTAAGATAAATAACAGCCTAAAGACACCGATGAAATAATATTTAACATTTTAAAATGACCATAAGGTGGTGTCAGGCACAAGGTGGCCTGGTTTCAGCGGCCCGGGACAGACCCATAGGGGGCGCAGCGCTGAGCCTGTCTCATACACGGACGCGGCGATTAATCACCCGGCCGAAAACCCGGCTTCCTGTCTCGAGAACAACGTCCGAGCGACTCCCAAACAGCCTTTAATTCCCCCGCTAAAGACCTCAGAGGGCGTTTAGGAAAACACAGGCGCCGTCTCTGATGACAAGGGGAGTTTATTGAGGAGCCGTGGGGTTGGCGTTATCTCCCGGCTCGGCAAACAGAAGGCATTCCACAGCCTGCCCGAGCTTCTGCCATCCGCTGGTTCATCTGTTATCACTTCTCCGGTGTCAGTTTCCAGAGGCTGTCTTCCCCTGTTCTCAGGTCACCAGCCATGAATCAAGTCAGATGAAAGGAGGGCAGGAGGAGGAGGTGGGGGGGCGATGGAAGCACAGGGGGGATAATAAGACAACAGGAGGCCGCGAGAGGGATCATCCTCTGCTTTTTGTGTGCCACAGCTGGTTTGGCGCACAGTGTGGCCCGATTTCCATGACCGCTGGATCACGGTACTTGGAGTTTTTAGGGAGCTGCTGGGTCAGGCCCCGGGGACACGATATCTGCAGTATACGAGAGCTTGGAAGCAGGGAAATTTCTAAATTCCTAATGTCAACATTAAAAAAAAAAAGTTCCTCAGATTCTCTTTCCACCTCATGACACTTAGCTATCTTTACCTCATAAATGTAAAAATTGCGGATTCCTGTTCGAGTGAAAGCGACGGGTCACAGAGCGTAAAACCCAAGCGGCATAAAGTAATGACTCAATTTGACTCTATTTGTGTTCAGCTGAGTTGGCCGCTCTACCCGAGTATTAAACCCCGTGGATGTTTGGGGGAACCACAGAGTCTTTTTGAAATGGTCGAACTGGATGAGAACGGGCCTCCGAATTGTCTCCATGATGCAAATGGAAAACAAACCACACGGGAGTGGATGAGTGCAAAAGAAGAAAGAAAAGGATGAAAGAATGCAAATCGCACGGCCAAACTGATACTTCACCGGATGCTCTCCTGCCAGCGTCATTCTCTCTACTAGTGTGCACACAAATTTTATTTTAAAGTGCTGTCCACGCCGTGTCAGGCACAGAAGGTGAAAGAGACCAAGCAAATCAAGTGAAGGCCACAGTCACACAATCTGACACTGCAATGTGTCCACGGGGGACACCAGCCAGAAAACAGGAAGAACAGTGTGTGACGTTACCCCCTCCGCTTTGAGTCAGAGATTATGAAGAGGTTGTTCAAGTGTTTACAGTCCAAAAGAAGACCTAGGGTGTAAGAACCAAGGGGGGGGGCAATACATAGACTTTCATATTTAAATTATTAAATTGTGGCCCCCCCCCAATATTAACTCTCCCCAATGCCATTGACAATGTCAACAACACAATTCTTATTATTATGATTATTCTTATAACAACAATAATAATAATATTTGAATTTAATACTAATTATTTATTATTTATTATAAATAGATTGTTTTATTGGATAATAAGGCTTTTCCTCTAGTTGATGTCGAACTCTGTCATTCATCAAAAGACTATTATGGTCCATTATAGCACTGTTCATTTACAGTCACATTACATACACATGATAAGATATACTGGGCTGTGTTATTCGTGGATTCCAGAAGCAATTTATATCACAGGGAGCAAATGTACAACATTCATTCTACACAGAACGCTATAAGCCAGTGTTTCTCAATCTAGTCCTCAGGGACCGTCCATGTAGACTGTCTGGCAGGGAGCTGGGAGGGAGCAAAAACGTGGACTGTCTGGCAGGGAGCTGGGAGGGAGCAAAAACGTGGACTGTCTGGCAGGGAGCTGGGAGGGAGCAAAAACATGGGCTGTCTGGCAGGGAGCTGGGAGGGAGCGTAAACGTGGACCATCTAGGGATCCCCAAGGAACAGGCTGGGAAACACTGCTGTAAGCTACAATGAAGTCATTATTTTATTCATGTAAACCAACATAAAACTATAAAACTGCTAGGCAGGTTAATTTTATGCCACAACAGCCTAACAAAGGCCATCACCGTGTTAGATGTCACATTCATTACATTCACATTAGCTGGTGTCCACAGCATTGCATGGGGGTGCAAGTCCAGTGGAAAGAGGCCCCCTACTGTCCAAGTGTTCATACCCCAAAGTATTTTTCTCCAACTCCCCTTTCAGAGAGCACAGGAGTGGCCCAGAGCTAGACAAGAGAGTTACTTTAAGACAAAAAATTACCACGGATCTCCATGTACTGGCTAGAGATGCGATATTCTTACATACTGTATCCAGCTTGTTCCACCTCCACAAAAACATGTAGAAATCATGGCTGCAACGGAGGGCCCAGTATGAATAATTAGTCCATAAAGTCCTTAAACAGCATCTGCTCAAGCAGCGTGGTTGTGAGGCACTCTGTCAAGGCTGGTGTTTCGGTCCATCTCAGCTCTTAACTAACTATCCATTGAGATACTAGGTAAAAACCTTGCACAAATTCAAATCACATGATGCAATATATTTTTGAATTTAAATGTTCAATTTCTGGCTAAGCTGTGAGAAGCTATCACAAGCATTTGTGCTAATAAAATATGCCCCTTAATTAATGAAATACTTTGTGGAATATCAAGTATATAAACTATTATGCTAAGAAATGCATCTGCATGTACTTGGTGGCACAGTGGCTCGGTGATCAGGACTCCAGCCTCACACCCCTGTGTCTGAGCAGACTGCAGGCTCCACACATGGTTAATCCGGCTTCCCCCTACAGCCCGAAGATGCGGATTGGTGAGCTAGTGTCCCTAAACTGTCTATAGTGTTTAATAGTGGGGGCGACTGCCTGTGCAGCTAATGACAGACAAGCGTGCCCCTGCCTTGTGCCCTCTGGTTCCACAAAGAGGTGCCAGGCCTGCCCATGTCCTTCTAAGGGGTAATTATGGAGCACGGATGTTTTTATTCAAGTTAATAGCATCTGTTTAGCTGTTGTTCACGGGCCAATTTACTGATTGAGCATTAATCAATAACACTGCAAGATGTTTAGGGACATCATTTCCTAATTAAGCCAAACAACTGTCTGGATTTGAAACAGGAAAATTACAGCTATTGTTTACTTCACCAACATGGTTTTGTGATTTCAACTAAAATATTTCAAATTCCAAATAAGAAACCAGATTCATATTTTCACCAACTTAAGCTAATTATTTAGGAGCCAGATGAAAAACCAGTGGATATTGAATTAAAAAGTCATGCAGTTAAAAAAATTTAATTAATTTAAATTTTTAAATGGATTACAAGTATATTTGAGACAACATTAAACTTCCTGGAACTCAAACTGCAAAGACATGATTTAAAGCCAAAAAAAAGAGTTACATATATGATAAGAAATACATAAGAATATTTCCAGTTAAACGTCTAACTGAATTGAATAATAGACAAACTGGCAAAGTGTATGAATGTAACCTTTTTGGACATTATATTCTATATTTAATATTTGGTATTTCATCAACAGTGATACTTTTTCAGAATTTTCCATCCCCGAGGTAAATGTGCTGCTTTAAATTTTGTATTTCATTAAAGATAAAATCGAAAAATGAAAAAGACTTCCTTGAGTTGCTGAGCAAGTTTTACACTTACATTTCCAAAGAAGGATGCACAGCAAAGGTCTGAACTGGGCGACAGGGAGCCCTGATTCAGATTTACTGAGTTATCGAAACAGTTAAAATTGCATGTTACTTCTGTAAAAGGTCATTGTTTAAGTGGCAGTTGGTAACATTTCGGTGCTAATTTTGGGAATCTTCTTACTGCCTGCCTGCTCGCGTGCCTTTGTGGGCAATGACAGCACGTCTCTGGCCTGTTCCAGCAGCGTTTAGCATGCGACGGAGATAGGACGAAGCTGGAGTTCTCTATGCTCTTGTTTGCTTTAATTTGAAAAAGGAACCAAATATCAGATTAAGCATGCATGCTCGATTCCACCATATACCGAGGGGAAAAGGTTCTGAAACCATAATTTTACTTCAAGGAATGAAAAAAGGAAGATACAGCAATGAATGAACACAAAGAATGCCTTATGCACCAGCTATACATATTGGATGTTTTCCACGTTTTATTGTTCTACAGCAAAATCTAAGTTAATTATATAATTAAGACACAAATAAATTGATTGCATAATGTTCCCCCATCTGAATTATTACTTGCTTGAAGCAGTTTTGGCAACAGTTACAACTTTGAGTCTACAGTCAGTCACTGTCAGTCAGTCACTGTCAGTCAGTCAGTCAGTCACTGTCAGCTTTGCATATTTGAATACTGTAAAATCACACAAAAGCTGCATCAGGTCTGAAGGAGGCTCATGTTTAGTTCTGGCCACAGTGTTTTAGGGTTGTGACCATTTTAGGAAACTAAAACATGGCTGCTGCTGTATGCTGAGGATTATTGCTCATCTGGAAGGCGAATGTCTCCGAAGTCCCATCTCCATTTAAGGCTGTAGATTCTCTTCCATCCAGATGTGCCCGCACTGTACTGTATCTGCCGTGCTTCATGATAGCGCCCCTAAGATGATGCGAAGTATCTGCCTGGTGCCAACCGAACAAAGAATCACTGGGGTCAAAAAGTTCAAATGAGGTCTCATCTTTCATGGGGTAATCCCTGACGCTCACTGGAATACTCTGACCTGAAGTATCCCCTACACCGAAAAATGGTTCCCATCCCCAGTAAAGACCAGATATGCTGTTTTTCCTTGAACTGTGTGTCCAGCCCGAGCTACGTCAGACACTAAGTCTGCGTCCACACTGTCAGCGGCAAACAGCCTAGCGCTTGTGAGAGGCACTGGATCGGTTAATACCAAAACGAGCGCTGGCCATAAAAATAGGTGCGATTATAAAAGTGTTTTTCAGCTTGAAACAAAATGAGTTACATTGTTGCTTTATACAAAAGAAAAAGCTCTTGATCTCTTGCTGTTGGATCAAAAAGTGCGTTTATGAGTGCGTTTACTTTAGTTTCATTATCTAAATATGCTAACCCGCTATCCCTGTCTCCGCACTTAAACACCTCCAAGCAAAATTTTTCTCAGTTAAGTCTCAATATGACTTTAAGGGGACGTTAAATAACTCGGGGTATTGGGACACACTGCAATTATTAATTTCTCCTCCATGCCGTTAAGCAGATTGGTTTCCAATTTGCTGAACCAACCCGTCGCAAACCGAAAACCATATCTGATTGGATACCGCTTTGCTAGAGGTGTGAGATAGATGAAAGGTAAATCAATCTGGACTTTGCGTGGCGTGGCGAAGCGGCAAAAAGGGGGCAGGGCTTGACGACTGCAGAGAGTGGCACCGCTCTCCCCTCTGACATACAATGGAGCATAAATTTCTGTGCCGCTGGTTGTGTGGATGCATCATACATGACGAGCTTCAGAGGACGGCCTGCTCTAGGTTCATTCATAGTACCATATTCCCTCTAAGTTCTTCTACAGAAGCTTGTCCTAGATTTCTTGCCAATGTTTCATGTTCTGCATAATTTTTTGTTGATAAATGTTGAGACTTTCCAGAGAGATTTAATGAAATCCTTGTGAAACACCTTAACGGCACATAGATTACTGCAGTTTAAATAACAATGTCACCTCTGAAAACAGGTAAATACATTATTCATTATAACAATGGAGTGAATACCTACATAATCCATTTCATGTCTGAGTCTGATAGTGGGAATGAGGAGCTGTTTGTCTGAATGTATAGTCTGCGTTGATCAGAATGAAATTCCCAGTTAACTACATTTTCATTACCCAACGTAGCACAAAAAATGTGGAAAAATCTGGGTGTGAAGGATATGTATGAAATGTGAGCTTTTCGCGTGTCTTGTGAGCGTGAAGCACAGATCCTCAGCCACCTGCCTGCTATCTCACAGCATCAGCTAGCAGCTGCCCATCAGCCTCAGGCTTCTGAACTGCTGATACGAGGCTATGGAGCCCAAACCCTCCTGCCTACTCAGGGGTCACCAGCAGCCACCTTGCTGTACACCAGCTCCCGAAAAAATGCCTTTATCAATATACCCCCTTTTTTTCCCAGCCTTTCCAGTCGTCCTGCCACACTATTTGGTAGAAGGAAGACCTGTATAGTTACTGTCACCTAGTGGAGAGTTAAGAGACGGTGACAGAGGGGAACAATGCAAGAAAGGGAGGGATAGGTGACAGAAGCAAATAGGAGCATGGAAACTACAAAAGGCGGTTGAGAGAGCAGAGAGCAAACCTGAAAGGCACCGTGATACAGATGAGGGGGCAGTAAATCTGGAAAGACTGCAGAGCCAAGAACAACAAACTGTAGGTGCCTGTCGCCATAATTCTTTGGATGTAAAAACAGCAGGAATCTAAGGGAATAAAAACGACTGCGTGTCCAGCACAGAAATGGGCAAATACTACATTTATGTTCTTCTTAGGACTACAAACATGGCACAATTAAAGGGGGGAAGTGCACGATTGCCAGAGATAATCAGATACATAGACAATTGGTTACCACTCTCTCACTGGTTGAGAGACTAGCTATCTCCAAGTGAGCCGAAGAAGTCCAGCCCACCGTAAAAACATACCTGAGCCTATAAAAGGTGATAATGGACTCAATTATTGGCAGAGAACAGCAATAATGATGTTTTAGTAGGGCAGTTAAAATCTTTAATTACTTGTTAACACCTTGTGTCTCTTTGGACAGGGAGACCATCGACATCCCTGGAGTCTCTTTGGAGAAATGCTGCAGCCTTTAGGAGCAGACGACTCCATCTGCAAGTGTAGACAAGGGTTCAGAGCAAAGACTCGCCCTGGGGAGGTAGGCAGCTTCAGAAACCCTCTTCATAATGAATAAATGATTGTTTTTTGATAATTTGCTATCACGTCGCTAATTTGCAGCAACAACTGTCGAATCTCAGGGCTGCGCACGCTGGGACGAGACGCCTCTAATTGTCCTGAGGTTCTCGGGGGTGTGTGGGGGGGTTGGTGGTTGTCAAAATGCTTCCCTTCCCCACCCTGCTATTTGTCAGGAGGGAGTTTCGGCCAGGAAGTCATTACCGAAGTGTAAATGCACTTGGTTTTGCCTGTCTGACGGGGCATTTGGACACGCTTGGCTCCAGCTTATGAAGGGGAAACTGAGAAATGTCCACATCCCCTTTCAAAGTCCTTTCCAAACAGTTACATAACCCTTCAGCCAATGCATGGTGGTTAACACTGATGACTATGTTATTATGTTACAAGCCCTCCAGCCTAATGCAATAACTATGTCATCAGCAGCCTGCTTCTTTGTGACTTATCATCCTTATTCGATTCAGTATAATTAAACTGCTCGCGCCAGAAATGGCTTCTTTGCATCACCCTGGTAAGGCTGGTATTAGGCCGATGAGGCAATGTACTGGGACCCTGGACTGGGATTGGAGAGAAACTAAACTAGCTTGTTTAGGTCAGAAAATGGGCCTTTTGCGGAAATAACCTTTGTCGTCCAAAAACATTGTCTGGGGTGGCTGGTCTCCTCCGACTGCCATGGAACATTAGCGCGAAACTAATCGGTTCATTGAACATACACACAGAGGCTTCGAAAGTGCACTCTCAGTGACACAGTCATCACAGAACGACATCAGTAATTATATAAAATATGAGTCAGCTTCCTCAAAGCTGGACACGCTCCAGCTGAGCGATACCCTACTGTCGTCGTTTTCCTCATGCGATATTTCATAAAACGCACAAAATCATTCAGTGTCAGTCACTGTCAAAGTCTGACTGCACATGCATTCCTGCTATTATGTGTGATTATCAGCTGTCCTTCAGGGCAGGTAATGCGTCTGCACAAAATGGGCTGCTGTCAAATTATGGGCTGTGCCAAAGTGAACAATGTCTTACATGAGGCTTACACTCCAGTTACTCAGTCGCATGTAGTCACTGGCGCCTCAAAACTGTGTATCTATTGCACAATAAAACAAGGCAATAAGCCGGAGCGTGTTCAAACAAATGTTTTCAGGCCTGCGTGTGCTCGCAAGTTTACCTTGATGGGTCCATGAGAAAGAGTCCACAAGGCCCTGGCAGGGGCTGACGAAGATGAAGAATAGCTGAGAGAATCTGGAATTTCTCAAAACGTTATGCAACCAGCATCAGGTTTCCCGGCTTAAAACAAACAAGCTAACAAAAAGCAGCACAACATTTGAGACTAGCTGAGGGTGCTGTTGGTAGCAGGGAAACTGAGAAAGCTGTTAAAGTCCAGAGGGCAACAGCCTACAAGGTGACTTAAAGTCCAAGACTGCTGCTCTGTCTCCGTCTGAATCAGGATCCTTAAATTTCATAAGCAGCTAAATAGATGAAATGTATCCCACCAAAGGCTCATTATTAAATCTCTTTATGTGTTAACTTACTTGTCAGGATTTAGGTGACAGGCAGACGAACATGTTTTTGAGACAAATGAGATACAAACAGCTCTGGACTGAGGAAGGAGGTGACGCCCCAGATTTCTCTGTTTTTTAATTGAGGGAATGATGCAACGAGCAGAGTGTTCAGTGGCACATGGGACGGACGCGATTTCCTGTCATTTAACTTACAGCTCACCCTATCCACCCTGTGCGCGGCCTGACCATATCCGACCATGAGAAAACTAGTTCGGGAATCCTTTGTTAAGACTTCCCCACCTGGATCTTCTTGTGGGCACCTCTTTGGGGTGACTGCAGTCACATGGCAAGCTACTGCTTGCTCACACAGACGAATATGAGGGGAAAAAAAACAGACCAATCCACTTAACAAAGTCACCTCAAAACAAAACAATGATTAATCACCCTGAGCAAATTACAGGCACCTGTAAGTTTGGCTAGACACCCATATCCTCGTCCCTTTCGTTTTCACACTCAATTTAGATTATATACAAATGAATATAGGCGTGTGAATATATTAAACTGATATTAAATTAAGGTTAGACAAACACAAATGCAAAAACAACAACAACAGCAAACGTAACTGAAATGTCCATCATTACTTTGACTGGTATAATTTCGACTGTCAAATTTAAACGGAGAATTATAATCCACACCCTTACTGCTCACAGACTGGCAGGTGAAAGACAATACAGCCAGGTTTTGGCAGCTCATGTCACTGTCTGCATGCGTCTGGGTGTGTGTGCGACGGAGGGTGAAAGAAGGAGCGATACGGCGAAGGAGTGGAGCAATAGAGAGGAAACCTGAGAACGGGGAAGCTGGGGAGGACATGGTGGCCCCTTGCCACTCAAACGCGGGCAGCCAAACTACTGAAAGAGAGAACAGCACCGCAACTGCACCCCGGAGCGAGGGCCGTCTAAACCCCACGGTCTCCCACGAGGGACATTGGGCTCTCCTCTGACATGCAGGATCCGAGACGCCATTCCACAGAGATGCGACCCGAATTCTGGCAGCTACTGCAGCTTCAGCATTAAGTGATATATGTAACCCGAGTGTGAGTGATAATGTGCAACGTTGGGCATTCGTCAAAAAAGATGGTAGATTATTTTTTGAAGCGTTCTGCTCCCAAGATGGGTAAATTCTCATCTCGCCTACCCCATTTAACTCTATATGAGACACAGACACACATGTAGGTGAGAGCAAGCTTGCCGGTGCAGGGCAGCCGCCTGCAGCAGCGTTCATGGAGCCGGGGGTTAAGGGCCGCGCTCAAGGGCCCACAGACGTGACAATTCTGCCGAGGCCAATCTGCAACTTTCCCATCACAGGTACAGGGGCTTATAGCCCACTGAGCCACACGCTGCATGTTTGGTGATCTGAATTCTCAGTACAGCTGTACAAAAAACGTTGTCATTTCAATTAAGCAAATACTTAACAGCTGGTGACTGGATCAGTACCGCAGCTCAGCAGCGTTACGCCGCAATAAAGCGAATCAGCTGAGTACCTGAATCTCCTGAACGGCCAGGTTGTCCCAGCAATGGATTTTGTCTGACATCACAAATATATTCCAGGAGGAAATTGCTGAGATTCATCGGGCCGGAATTGTCAAAGAGTGTTTCAGGGAGTATTAGGAATCATTCTCACACACAAGATCTCAGCAAAAAATGTAAGAAAATAAGGAAGGAAATAAAAGCAGAAATGTTGTATAAGCTTGTGCGTGCATGATGAATGTACACAGTAGATCAAAGCAAAAGGCGGTTCAACAAAACATGAAAGTAATTTTTCAATTTTATTTGTATACGGTAATTATATAAGAATTTCTTCAGAATCTATATTGCTATAAAATGGTTATAAGAAACTGAAAGCTATGTACTGTAGGTATTTTTCATTAAGCATGACTCCGCAATAGTAATCTTCCATAACAGATAATTATTTTTTATTTCAGAGCACACTTTGCTTGGAATAGCGTCTAAGACCTCAACAAAGAAACGTAAAAAAAAAAAAAAAATGGCAGATATGCTTGAATTTACCTTTTATAACTACCAGTTTGTGACTTTATGAAGCTTATGACTCATCGTACGTCTAATCACAGACCTAAAACACAACCTTTAAAATACTTTTTTCAGTCATGCAGATCCAATTAAAGGTGGTTTGAGGATGATTACATTAATAAAACTCTGACAACATTATCACTTTGCCCGCATCACTAGCTATCTAGTTGCTGTCTTTAACACATGCAGTCTTGTTTAATTCAAACATATAAAACTGAATCGCATTTTCTTCAAATCGCATCTATTCCACAACATACGTTACGCTGTTAATTACCCTAAAAGATAAACAGCTACATAATGCTGTTTTAGCCTATGAATGACTATTGATTGGCACCTTTAAAATACCCGAATATTCTAAGCAATATATCCTATGACTCTCGCGAGTGCAACCTCCACCTTAATCTTTCCTAATGATCCTGGTTTTTCCAAAGGACGATCTCTGTGCTGAGACCGGTGGAGCCAAACCAGTAACTTCCCAGCTGCTTAGTTTGAGTTGCCAAACCCTCTGAAAATGGCATATTTCTAACCGAACTGCTCCCCTCGTACAACAGGTGTTATGCCGAAAAAGGCATCCCTGCCATAGAATGCATGCCGGGGTTCTGACGAGTTGAGCTTTTAGGGGTTTTGGGGGGTTAGGGTTTTAGGGGTGTTTTGGGCTGTTAGGCTTAGGGTTTTACGGGTTTTTTGGGGGGTTAGGTTTAGGGCTATCGATTAGCACTAAGGTAGCCTAACTCGACAAAGTAGCTCAACTCGTTTCAGATCAGCGACCAATCGGTCACTTAGAGACAGGCACGCATTCTACGGCAGGGATGCCGTTTTTCGGCATAACTCCGCCAATAAGGTGTGACTCCGGTAATTACAGAACAGGTACATATGCTGAAAAATTATATGAGAGATAGTACTTAATGATGGTTATAAAACGTAACATTTTACTTAAAGCAGTCATCATAATGCATTATAGATACCTTCATAATAGGGGTGTAATGGTTTGGTACGAAACTCGGTTTTGAAGTCACGGTTTGGTACGTTTTCGATACAGTGGGGGGTAAAAGAGACAAAACATAAATTGCTTCTTTTTTTTCCTTTATTAAACAGTGGTTTGCTGAACAAAGTATGGCTGTCTTTCTTAAATAAAAAGTCTCAGACAATATTGCTGCAACCCACTAATAAAAAACTAAAACATACTATATACATAGTAAATCTAAATAAATATCCATTAAGGTGCACATTTAGAAACTTAACTGTACCTGATCTGTACTGTATTCACATTAGCAGCTTTCAGCTTCATATTAGAACCGTGCAACAGATATTGCCTCAAAAATACAAGGAATAACAAAATAAATATCCATTACGGTGCAGCATTTATAAACATACCTGTGCTGTACTTGTATTCACATACATCAGTATAAGCCATCATAATGCATTTTAAAAGATTCTATAGGGCATTATAGATGACAGCTTCACAGAACATGCATAATGTGTTACACCTTTTTATAAATAGTCCTGTCTATAATACTTTTTGAATTAATTATAATGCATTATGAAGGTATCCATAATGCATTATACATGAGTGCTTTAAGTATAGCGTTACGAAAAATATATCATAATGAAACATTTCCGTATTTGTGGAAAAGGGGTGGAGTGTGAACAAAAGCTGTACTTTAATTCATTTCCATGTGGTTGATCAAAAATGTCCCCCAACTCCTTTCTTCTTTTGAAGGTATATTAATCTCCTTAAAAAAGGTAACATTAATCCATAACGATAAAGCTTCGCTGAAGGCACGCGAGCTTGACAGAAGGAAACATAAGCGAGATTAACAGGGGCGAGATCATTAAGCAGAGCTTAAAAGGGAGTTTCCTAACATGGACTCGGCAAGAGAACAGCACCGAGTCATTGTACCGTTCAAACCAAAATTTCACAGAACAAAGAAAGCTCTGTGACTCATAAGCTTTCCATTCACAGCTTCCCCATGTTTCAAGAAATGCTAAAAGAAAATAATTCACGCTTTACGGCTTGGGTAGTGTCCGGGCAGAAAGAGCTCGGCCTGTGATCCCCCAGGCCGCATAAACAATCCAGACCACGGCTCGGCTGGGGGTGAAGCCCCGCCCCTGGAGTGCACAGACACGCCCACAAATTCCCATTGGCAAGACCCTGCCAGGTCTGTCCCCACAGGGTGACACTGTGCACTGTCCAGCAGAAAGGAGGGAACAAATCAGAGAGAAGGAGGGCGACGAGGGAGAAAGGCACACATGTGACAGCTGGTCGAGACTCCGTGTACCTGCCTGTGCAGTCCCCTCTCTCCAAATGTTTACCTTGGACCAGACTGGCGACCAACTGTTTGCAATTGACCCTCTAAAGAGTGGAGCGTAGGGAACGAACATGAGCCTTTCCCTTTAGGGAGGGAAAAAGCCACACGCACGCATGCACACACTGGCGAGACTCGCAGAGACGCACGAACAATGTTTATAGGTCAGCCCTGTAGGAGGAAATGTAGCAGAGGGGATGGAGCGAGACGAGGGGCGAGCAGGCAGATGGCATCTGATCGCCGATGGCCCACAGCTGTGTCACCCTGCGTGAGGTGGCCTTATCTGCGAATGACAGTTCGTTAAGCACCTAAGGTACAAAACTATGGCACTTTGATAGCTAAATTTTATACCAAAATTTCCCTTCCTAGTCATATTTTTACCTCCATTTTATTATAAGTAGCTAAATATGTGTTTTGACATGATTTTTTTTTAAATCAAAAAATCGAGTTAACTTAACGAAGTGAACCCTCGTTTCCAGTTTCCACAAAATCTTTGTACGCTCCAGTCTACAGGCCATTATAACTTTTGAAACCATGAAATTGACTCGCTACTTTAAACACCGCAAACACTAATACTGAGTCTGTATGCCATCCCATGATTCTCAGTGTGCCCTGCGATGAAACATAATAGTCATAGAAAAGATGAATCTTTTGCTTTTTGACATATAGATCAATTAAATCTTCATTTCACCCAATAATATACATCTCTCTCATAGAGGGAAGATAAATCAAAACAGTGCTAAAAAAACTATTAAATAAAACATAAAAAATTTGTCCTAAAAAGAAAATGATAGCCTTGAAATCAAAATGCGCTTCAGAAAATGTTTAATTTGCTGTTTATTTTGAGTACATTACTTTTCAAAGGGAGGAATTTCTTCAAAAGCTTCAGAACAATCATGTTCCAGACCTTCCTCATCTCCAGTCCCAGGCTCGTTAGCAGCAAAGTGAGTCATCAGACTCAGTTACGCAATTACGGCATCACACGGCTCGCCCGCCGGGTGCTCGCGGATGCTGCATGTCCGCCGGGGCTCAGATAAATCAGGCCGTCGCTCTGCAGTGGCCTTGTGTGCACTGGGACCATTATACTGGGAAACAGAAAAAAACACCAACAGTTCCACACTGAATGCGGTTTAGAGTGTGGGATGAGTTGATCGCCTCCTCTTTCACTCCAAGGGAGCCAACATCAGGGCTGTGTGAAGGCGCAGGAGATGCAGCCAGGAGGAACCTTCCGGCCTGCATGCATCCAGGGTCACCCTCAGGAGGGTTCAGTTACCCCCCCGCTGGTGTTTCCCCCATCCGCACACTGTAATGACTCCTTCTGTCCAGTCCATCTAACGGCAATAAAACGACGAAAATGTAAAAGCACCAAGGAGAGGCCTAGTCATGTAGACTAAATAAAACTTCCTAATCCTCGTAAACTGCTCCATATGAGCGCGACATGCTCATTCCATGCAAGACTCCCAGCAAATGGAACTCATTTCGGTGAAATATTACCGGGATTCAATCGGCTGCCTTCCTCCATAATGGAGCCCGTGTTTCCTTAAGCCCTCGTGCCGATCCAACTCTGGCCCTGCAGCCGCACCGATGACAGAACGCATTTATTATGAAAAATGTGCAGGAAAATGTAAATGAGGGAGCGGACGAATGGGGGGGTGGGGGGTGTAGCGGAGTGCGCGTGCGGACAGGACGCAGCACCCCGTCCATGCCGGACGCGGGGGGGGAACGAAAGTCACCCGGGAGGAAGTCGGGAATAGAGGGGCATTTTTCTTACTTTATTTACAAAAACAAACTCATACATCATGCTGCGCAGGCGCCCCCCCCCCCATCACCACCCGGTTTGTAATAGGGTCCACGTCGGTCACATGACATACCTGAGTGGCAGAGGCTGAGCAGGGAGGGGGACAGGTACCAGCTGGGTACTTGACTGCGGGGCAGTCATTAGTCAGCGCGTCACATGGTCCACAAACACAGATTACTGAATCATAACTCTGCCTGTATGCAAACAACTGCCCCCTCCCACCCTTCCTCTAGCCCCTACTGCCCCTTCTGCCTGGGGGCACTTCCAGGATGGACGTCACCGGGTCAGCCTGGGTCAAACTGGGTCGAGCCACGTCAACAGGAGTTAGCCGGACAACTGGGTTCCCCTGCGTGAATCGAGTTGCCTGGAAACTGAAACGATGTCACTGCGCCTGTGACCTTGTAAGATTTCTGAAGGCTCATCTAAACTCAGCCCTTGGATGGGTTGGCGCCCCCCCTGGGCTGTTCCCTGCCTTGCGCCCATAGCCTCCGGGACAGGCTCCGGAGCCCTGTGGTAAATGGATGGATGGCAGGGAATCTAAACTCAATGATCAATAGGAGTGTGAGGATCCAAGATTCCAGAGATCTTTCCCGTCAGCCCATCAATATAGGAATATACATCCGGGACGCGATATCACCTCCCTCGGCCCTGCGGTGGTGCATTCACACGTTTACTAACCAATATACATCAACATACTAGGCTAATATTTACAGGCTAGACGATGTACGTCACAGCGACACGCGAGTAAGCGATACACTACATGTGGTACAACAGAAAGTGTCAATGGGGCACGAAGACAAGACACAGTAATGAAGAACTTGCTGTTAAGAATGGGGGGGGTTGGGGAGGCATTCCGAAATTCAGTCAAAAACGGGAAGCGATGGAATACGTGAAACGGAGAAAAGAAGAGCAGCGATAAAGCAGAGCGGTCGGCAGGGGCCAGCCACACAGGTAAGGTGGCTCTGTATACGTATTACTGCTGACCACAGTTTACTCTCTTAACCGCGACGGGGCCCCGGCGGGATCGAGCTGGAGGGAAAATGCAGCTGCTGGAAAATCTGGGAAATTTAAAACATGCACAAAAATGTCCTTCAGTTCTGCTTTACGGAGGACAAGAACACACTTCTGAAAACCGACAGGATCGACCAAACGACATAAAACCAGTCTGGTCATTTTACTCATTTTATTTTAATGGCAATCACTGCTATATGGCTTTACAAAGATTTTTATCAGAGCGTGACTAATGTGGAAATAGTTTTCCTGAAGAAATAACTAAAAAATTGTAACGCATTATCCTCCCGCTAGGCAGGCTGCGCCGGGCTTGTGGCGCTGATGCAGGGGGTGTCCAGTCTGAAAGTGGCCACAGAAGCCGTTCATTTCATGCTCCTCGCCCTGGAGACTCCCTGAAGGGCAGAGCAGGAAGTGACATACACCTCTGCATCCCCACACAAGAAGGGTTATGAGTCACCCCAGCAAAAACGTCTCACCTGCAAGCTTAAACCAACACAGTCACTGTGGCAATGCAGCTGCATGAATCAAACAGTCCCGAGTCCTCAATCAACCGGGACGGGCCATATCCCCATTTCAATCCCGGGGGAGGCCGGATGGCATTATAGCTTTGGTCCCCTGGGGACAGAACCAGAGCCTCATCTGAGATGGGGAAAGTCCTTCAATATCATACAGTTTCGTGTACCGACGGGTAACCGAATACCTATGCGATTGTTAGTCTCGTAAGGGATTTGGGGGTTTGGCTATCAGTAACACTCAGTGGCCACATTAACCCCAAGAAACAACAAAAAAAGACAAAAACACCGGAAGAAACATCCACACAGGGGTCCAAAGCGCCTCAAAATAAATTCTATTCCTAAATGTTTAATCAGGCAAACTCCTTTTCCTACACGCCGCTTTGTGTAAAAGCCTCAGCCTTTACCCTCCTCCTGTTCTTTGTGCTTTCCCCCTCCCTTAGTCTGCTTTCTCCTTCCCCCCCTAGGAACTGTGTCTCTTTTATGGCTGGAGGGTGATAATTTATTACAGCCAGTAGACGTGAGGTCTGCATTATCTGCACAAACGATCATGAGCAAATCATATCAGAAGAAGCCATGTTTAAATACAGTCATAATTACTGCAATCATTTCTTGCTGTCCCCCCCCCCCCATCCCACCCCGACTCTGCTCTTTCTGCGGCGTTTCCTCTTCGCATATCCAGTTAATCCTTGCTCCTGGTGTGGGCTAAAGCTGACAGTTGCATGACAAGGAATGTTTCCCTTTGTAAAAGCCTACTTCCTCCTTGCAAAGTTTTAGCCTAATTGAAACATTTCCTATTGAGCTCAATCAGGAGGGCAATTACCTAATTATTCGCTTATGCCTCGCTCGGCCTCCTAAGGAAGAGAGAGAGAAAGAGAGAGAGAGAGAGAGGGACGTTGAAGGAGGGAGAGAGGACGCTTTGCTCTTACTAATTTGGAAAGTAGGTTTCATTAAAAAGTCTTTAGGATGAAAAACACTGAACCTGAGATGATATATCAGGCAGCAGTGAATGACTTATTGCAGCGACATCAAAACGTCGTAACATTACACTCGCCTGCATCAATCAACGGGCTTTCAGGATGTTTGGGAATAAACAGTCAGTGGTCAGACCAATCAGCTGCAAAGCAGGTTGCATCAGTAAATCCCACCCTGTTTAAAGCACACACACACACACACATACACACACACACACAGGGGAAATCTCAGGTCCGCTCCACTCTGGCAACCAAAGCCAGTATTTATGGACTCGTGGGGCAAACTGATCAAACGGGGGAAAGCCGCCCGACTGGTGGGGG
>JAODJU010000025.1:11801752-11815135 GCA_026776725.1 Gnathonemus echidnorhynchus
GCAAAGGGAAGGGGGGGGGGTGAAACGGAAGCAGTAAAAGCAGGAATGCTAAGTTTCACATCGGCTCATCTTCACCACGCACTCAGTAAATCGGCTCTGATAAAATATTACAGACTGACAGCAGGGGTCCCTCTTTAAGTAGGAGAAGCTGTGACTTGTTACTTAATTGGGCCGACAAAATATTTAAGGAGGTTTGGGGGGGGGGGCAGCGAGGAACATGGATCAAACAGCCCAGGGATGTTGAAGAGGAGGAAGGTGATATATTACCAACCAGTGGAAACCCTGAATGCTTTCGATTCGAGCTTCTCCCCTCTCTCTCCCTTCCCCATCCAGCGCACTACAAGCGTGGCTTCAGTCTTAAATCAATCACTTAAATATATGAATAAATCAGCCTCCTGTCTTGGTCTAGGCACACATGCCGTAGTTTAATTCACCCGAGCAAACAGGCGCAGCTGCCGTACTTCAGGGCAACATGTGCGCCACTGTTGTCTAAACAAGCGCTCCGTGACAGGCCTCCGTGACAGGCCTCCGTGACAGGCCTCCGTGACAGGCGGCGTGGAAGCAGCCCGTGGCCTCAGCTTGAGGTCATGGAAAGCAGTCATAAAGCGGCCTTTCACCGCGGGAGAGGAGCAGGGCGAATGGCCCGGCCCGGCAGCTCCTCTCCTACCAGGCCCGGACGGGCACGCCCGCCCGCCCGCTCGCACACGCACGCACTAGCACACTTGCACACGCGCACGCCGCTTTATGGTGCATGGACAGAAGAAAAATGAAGCGGAGATCCCACACGAGGTGGGTGGGCTGCTCCTCTGGGCCGTAATGGACCTGGCATGAGATGATCTCCGCCCCCCCGGCACGCGGTCGGCCTGCAGATACTGCAGTGAGTCAGGCTCCCTCTCTCCCTCTAAGCTCCCTGTTGGTCGCTAATTCAATTTAACAACGGGTAACAGCAACCACTGAAAAATTATGTCCATCCTGTGCTGTACTTCAGAAGAACAGGCCGCCCCCCCCCCCCATCCTTATATCTGGAGTTGGCTTCCCATTCAGAAAAGCGCTCTGAACGTCACACTTGCTGCACGCGCCCCCCCTAATTTGCTCTCATGGTTTAGCTGCTGCTAAACATGCCAGCGATGTGAAAACAGTGATGCTGACAGCCGTGTGTTACCAACCCCCCCACCTTCCCCCCGCCATCACTAAACTGACTATGCCTCACGTTAAAGGCCGTGCTGGTCGCCGTGGATCAGGATGCCTGGTTTATGGCCACGTACAAACAGTGCTCTGTAGAAAATGAGTTCTTACCCTCAAGAAACAACAGGGAGGCCCAGAAAGATAAGGGTATAGTGGCAGTATTGGGAGTGGGGGATGCCCAAGGGGGTTTCCACCCCACAATCCCATTTGGTTCAGAACAGCGACCGCTGAAACACTCAGTCGAAAACCTAAAAGTCCTGCAGATATGATCATCCAGACCCCCTTGACTGGGAAAGCAGTGTGCAATTAAACCAAAAATAACGCTTTCCAAATGCTTTAATGGTTTCACAACGCTGTTAAGGATGATTTAAAAAAGAAAAAAACAGAAGGCCAAGTTCCACCAAGCGTGTCGCTCTAGGTACGAAAATATGTAAATTTCACGGCTCTAATTCCAGAGAGCACACCAGAGTTCAACAGCAATATGTCACATTCCGCATGATTGATGGCTGCATATTTATTAAGTCAACAAGGTATCATCATTCAGAGAAGCTGACTGGGAAATCTTCATCAAAAAAGAAGGAAAAAAAAGTCTCAAAAGTCACACAACTGCCACCATTATGATACGGAGACTCTGAACACACCCGAAAAATGAGGCCAGTCAAGGGGGGGAAAATGAGCCGAAATGTACGTGATATACGCAACTCTTTCCCCTTAAATCCTAAAATAACCGATTAAGCAAAAATTATTTTGCCTAATGGCTCACAGGTTGGGGTGTTTGCCTGCGCTTGTGTGTGCGAATGTGTGCCCCCCTGCATTAGATTCCCATTAGTGGGCTTAGGTGACGACTGCGGGTGGGGGGGTCTCGGGTCATAGCTCGCACAGAAGCAGGTGTCCTCACTGATAAACGGTGTCAGGCACCTTGGCCCCAACAAGCCCCCATCTGTCTGACAGGGAACTCCATCATAACCGTCCGGCCGACCACATGGAAAGGTCAAGGGCACAGGTCAGCTCAAATGACTGCAGTAAGCTACACGCATTGCAAAATATACCTATAAATATACCTATAAATATACCTATTTACTGTATAGTGCAATCCAGCCTGTTATGTATGTAACATTTAGGCTCATATTGACAAAAAAAAAAATCTCAACACACAGATAAACTTAGTATCGATTAGTCAGTTTTCATGCATTTTGCATCTTTTGTAACCTCTTGGGTTGAATATCCTCAAAATTCATATATTAATTTAAATGACTGAAATACATAGCATTTTACCAGTGTTATGGACATGACATTAAACATACCTTTACATGCAATTGCCCAATACTGTATTTTTCAAATGCAGCACAAGCTCTTCTGCAACAATACGGAAGTAAAACAAAAATACACATTGCCAGTGTATATATGCAAACACACTCACTAACAGGTGACAGTCTAATAGATAAGAATCTAGTTTCCTGATGTTTCCCAAAAATTGCTTCAGTAAAATACTACACCTGGGCTGTGGTCAGTGCAGGTTATTTTGGACAAGAACGTCTGTTGATGAATGCAGTAGTAATATGGAACGTGTAGCAATACACTGCGTCTCCATTTGCGTGGGCAACGCAAGCTGCTCAGAAATTATGATGCGGCGGCGATGCAGCAGAAAACACGCTCTCTTCCCCACACAGCGGGGCCGGCAAGTCCGACGCAGTGTATGTACAGTGAGGTTAATCAGGGGGAACAGAAACATAATTAACTCCTGCAGAAGAGAATTAATGACGGCCATTTATCATGCCGATGAGCTCGTTAGAGCATCAACATCGAGGACTTCATGGGAACGGGGTCTGCAGCTGGGCTGCTTGTGCAGAAAAGGACTTTCTCATGCTGTGCGTTGTGGGAATAAAAAAAAAAAAATACAGGAGGAAGGAGGAAGCTGTTGCATGCAAATTTTAATTGTGGTTTGTTACAGTTGGACATTACTATTAAACCAAACCAACAAGATTATTGATGTGTTATTATAACATTCTTGGATAGTTTAGCTTCATTAAAACCCAGTTCACCCCAGTATAACACATCCTAACTTGACATTCTATGTAAGGTTCTACGATGTGTTTTTTATGGTACAGCGAAACAAAACTATTTCTCTCCTAAGTATCACTATCACTCAGGCTCATTCCTAAGAGGTGAGCATTTATGGTTGCTGTCATTTTGAAGTCTTCGATAACGACATCCTATTGTCACAGGACACACACACACACACAGAGAGAGAGAGAGAACAGGCGACACCAAAGCAACCTTAGTCAAACGAGACTAAACTCCACATTCTTCCTCGATGGGTTTGTGTTTAAACAATGTAAAACTCAATTCTTTACATGTAACTCTGAAATGCACCCCATCTGCAGGGCAACGTCTACCATTCTAAATATACACACATGACTGGAATCGCTTCCCCGCCCCCCTCCCACGCGAAGCGGGACGCAATCCTGCGGTACCCGGCATTCTCATCAGCGTGTTTGTCTTCCACGCCAAATGAATGGCAGATGCTGGGCGCGCAGCGAGGGTAAGAGCTGCGGCAGGGCAATTGTGTGCCTGGAGAACAAAGGAACATGAGAAAGACGTGGGGACAGATCCTTCCACAAGATATATTATTGCTACAATCTTCAGTTGATTAGGAGCAGCCTGAGTCACTAACCGCCCATCGCGGCGAGAGAGGGCCGCAGCGGAAGGACACGGCCATGCTAATTGGGCAGCTTCTAAGGCGGTTAAACCTGGACGTATCATTTTATTCCATAGTCAGAGCTCTGCTTGTTGGCCTCTCTCCACCAGGAAGGGCATTTCTCAGGGTCGTCACTGGGCGAACACCCAAAGCGGTGACCAGCGTGCAACACAATCACCAGGTTACCCCCTTACCAAGCCGTAAATAGAAATTCTGCCCCCCCCCCGACAAAATGTCACCTCAGGCCTCCTGAATCAGCCTGGGTTTCCATACACCTACTACGCCCCTGGCCCCTACTCACTGGCCCCTACTCACGGCTTGCAAGCACCAGGATGTCATAAACCTAACTATGTTTCGCAGAACACTGATAGAAAGTGAGGAAATTATTATTATTATTATTATTATTATTAATAATAATAATAATAATAATAATAATAATGCCGAAGTTTGAAAAATAAAGGATGTCGCACGGATGAAGCAGCACTTGATAAAGGAGCTAATTTAAAGCATGACCTGCACATGAATCCGGAGACTGAAACAGAAGCACTGGAGAGTGAGGCTGACTGGAGTGACTTGGAGACGCTGGTGTCACGATGCGAGTGGAGGACTGACTCCCTCGTGGCCAGTCCTCCCGCTCAGGTCATGGCGCAAATCATACAGCCGGAGGTCAGGGGTGGTAACAAGCAGCATCTTCACCCCATATGATTTTGCATCTTTCTGTGTGAAATTGCTCAGGTCGCACTGTGTTAGAAGAGGCTCTGTCCTCAGAGTCACACCCCTACTGGCCAACCTGGGAGGTGTCCATGCTGTCAGATGCTCCTCTGTGGTCCAGCGGCCTGCCTGCACTACAACAGCTGTATCCCCTCTGTCTGATTGCCTCTGATTTGGGTTAAGTGATTATTGCCCTGATGCAGTTTAGGAAGGACTATTCCTATAGACAAGAAACAAGCTAAAGATCTCTCTCTCTCTCTCTCTCGCACATGCACACACATACATTCACAAACACACACATGCACACACATACATTCACAAACACACACATGCACACAGAGCCATGTCCTCCCAGAACTGAGCTGGAAAAGTAACACGAAATGTATAATTTGTCACTTGGGACAAAGACGAGAATAATAAGAAAAGAATGAGACGATATTTACAACCAGAAGTAAAACTGTCCCTTCAGATAGCGTTTCTTTATATTTGTGTTTTTTTGGGCCGGGCAAACAAAGCGCATGTTATGTCGGACGGTCATTTCTTCAGCTTTGCATAAGCATTTCTGATCCTGACTAAGTACAGTGCAGAGTGTAGCCCAGCACTGTAATGTTTCTCCAAATACGCCCACTGGAAAAAAATGCAGGAAACGTGCTCATTATCAATCAGCTGTGCAAGGTCAGTTTACTCTGTGTGCTTGAGGTGGTCCAATCAAAATAATCAAATGCTAAGTAGGCTTCTACTATAAGAGTTAAGCTCTAAGTAATATATGCTGAAAATGATCACTCATTTTTATTAACAAAACATATTAATTTAATCTGATTTTTAAAGTTATTATTAACAGACTGGTTAAAGATTTCTATTTTCAATATTTAAATTTTTGTCTGTGACATCAATAGAGATTTCCAGTGGAACAACTCTTTGGCCAAACTTACTAAAAATCCCACCTAAAGAGTGGTAAGTTATACAGCAAGAAGCATAGTTTTGCAACATTTTCTCCATTGAGATTGACCTTTTGTCGTAGTAAATCTGTAAAGAGACATTATCCACACTTTATTGGATGGTGTTCCATGCCAATACATTTGTGGATTTTTAATATTAGCTTATTTTAGCAGCTAACCAATGTATGGATCATACCCTAATTTTTGTGATTTTTTTCTTCAAAGAAGAAAAGGTTTTCATGAAAGACGAAATACGACACACACGAAAGCGTTTCCACTGTCTTAATACAAAAAACAAAGAACAAATTCTGGCATTTCTTTGGGTATCCATGCCTTTTCAAAATCTGAAAATCTTTCGGATTTCCAACAAAACCAAAAATACACAGATATAAGAAACTGCTATCAAACTTTCATGATCAGCTACATGGTTATTTACGGATTTTTCGGAAGGGCCTGTCTTTCTCGGGACAAATTTCTCTACATTTTTGGGCTCATAGATAAAGAAATAAAATGAAATATACGCACGCCCACATGCAAAGCAGAGGGTTTCTCAGGAGTCAGAGAATCCTTATTACTTTGGCATCGCCTCCGTGGGGCCTGAACTTCTGGGTAAACAGCACGGTGTGGGAAGGACATGGTGCGTTTCAGAAGAGAATCCGTGCATCCATGTCTGAAATGTTCTAATAAAGACTTTTGGAAAAATATCACCCTGCACCACACTGATATTAACAAGCACTTTGGTATTCAGCTGTGGTCTTCCCCGTGCCTTTCGTGACGTACTTACTGAGCCAGAGGACCCGGACATCAGGCTTCTGTGTACAAGCACTGAAACTACAAGGAGATATCAAATAGTCCGCAATGCAAATATGAACACAGTTCAATATTTGCCAAGGTTCACTGAAATTTATTGGATTGTAAGGGTGTTATGAAAAGATTAGCATTTCTCTGCAACTAAAGACTTTTGTTAATTAATCCCTGCGATATGTAACATAATATAAATCACATTGTTCCATTAGCCACATATGCCATCTTAACACAAAGCAGAGCTAAGCTTCGTTACTTTACAAACAAACAGCCCACGGTTGGGGCCCAAGGTCTGGAGCAGAAAAACTGCACACACGTGCACAGAACTCAGTATCAGCGGCCATGTTTGTGACTGCCATCAGCTATCCTGCCTGCTGATTGGGCGGCAGAGCAAAAGGGGGAGTGCACAGAGAGGAAGGGCTGAACGGTTTGACGTGAGGACTGTGGTTTAAGGTCTTGCTGCAGGGAAAGGGCAGCCGTCCCTATTAAAGGGTAACATGGACCCCTCTGTCACCCATGGCAGTTCTGAACGCTTCTTTTTGTTCGACCTTACGACTCCAGAGTTGCATTTATTGCCTTTTTTCCTGCACCATTTTACTGTCTCGGTAACTGTCCAAATATTCATAATGCCCAAAATCGCCCATTGTGTAATTCAAACGATCTCTTAAGCATTTATAATTTCTTTTTTTGCCATCCAACCAGGATGAAGATCCAACTTTTTAGCCAATATAGTTTCATAACTGCAGCCCTGGCTGGTTTGGCAAATGTCGGCCAAACGGCAACAATACCGACTCATACACATTTCCGTGGTTTTTAGTGTTTGGGTTCTCTGATATTCTTTCTTATTGCTTGCATTTTTCTATTTGCTTAAATGGCCCCATGTGCCAGGTTGACATAATTAACTCTGTGTATTCACTCGCTATCATATTCCAAGTTCGTCTAATTAACTCCAAGCTACATTGCCCCGTACATAAAGGAAACCAAATTAATTGAGTATGACTAAGTACATAGAGGCAGCAAATGCCAAAAAACACATTCTTTGCATAATGAATCAAATATATGGGTAGATATTTAATCAAGGTTTACTGAAAAGAAAGCAAACCTCTCGGGCAGAGCAGGTGGGGTAGTCTGTAATCACGGGGCCGGAATGCTGTAAGTGTACAACGGCTTCTCTGAAAATCCCACCAAAGTCTCGCGTGACAACAGCTGGAATCACACTGCAAGTACCCTGGGAGACATGGCGGAAAAGCTTTCAGTCACAACAGCTCTACAAGTTATATTACAGTATCATATGGCACTTAATTACAGTACTGTGGTAAATGTCAGTTAAATCATTTGTTTTAGCCACCGCTACTGATACTACCTACCGCCATATTTATTGGCCTATAAGCCAGCATCTTCCATGAGGGGGAAGACGAAGCTGTAGTCTTGGAATCCGAAGACCACCAACATGATTCACTCTTCCATATTTATTTAAACTTTCACGGTTTGGCAAAGTCCTCCAGGGCCATCTGTCAGTCTATGCCCCCCTCCAACATTCACACCCGAAACAGTCCACGACGGAAGGGCTTCCTAGCAACTGAACCCGGTCAAACCAGGGTCATGCCCTTTCCAGCACCCTAACTGCAACTCAGCTCTACGTCCAGCTTGACCCCTGGACGAAAGGGGAGGCTGCCCTATGGTCCCATCCATACAGGATGACCCCCTACTACTCAACCAACAGCTGCTGGACTGAGGCATACTAAGGTTCCTTCAGCACTGGTAGAATAGTAGACATCAGGAGTTTGGAGCACTAAGGACCAGCATCTGGTCTCCTAATGGTCTGCTGAAGGTTCCCAACCCATGCAGGAATGAACACTGTTGTTCTTTCATCCCCAGTGCTTCCCTTGTTGTTGACGTACCACACTAAATGATTTAAAAAAAAACATATTTAGGTCATGATGTCATATACCACCAGCACAGAGGATCGTTTAACGGTGCTTGGAGTCTAAATACGCCCTTATGCCCGCATGTGTGTATGTTAAAATCCCAAAACACTTGGAAAAGGTTTATCTGCACCACCTCCCCGACACCCCGAGAACATCTTATACTTTGGAAACAAAGGTGGCGGGTAGAAGATCGTACATCTTTCTTTTTCCCCCCAAGATGGAAAATGGAGATGTGTTTTATGATCCGTGCTCCCCGGTCTCCAGTAAAATTCACACCAGCAAGCGACCTCGCTGACAAGAACAGCCAATGATAATACCGATCGCAGGAGATGCTATCCAAACAAAACCCAGCTTTCACGGAAATGCCTCGCTCCTACTTTATACATCATCTCTTTCCACCCCCTACCAAGAGCAAAGCCCCAGTGATCTACCACGCTTTCACGCACGGCCCCCAAACCCAAAAAGCTGCTCGAAGTGATCGGACTTCTCCGGCAGGAGTGTCTCACCTTTTCTCAAGCTTCTAACGTTCTGCTCGCTCCTCGACCTGAGGGAGCCCCACATCCGGCCTGTTGCGATGACCTCTAGCGGCTTCCACACATTTGTCAGAGGTAAGATAAACAGACAGAGCTTGTCCCTCACGTAGGAGTCAAAGTTTGTGCAAAGCCCATGGAAAACAGGCACACAGCTACGGACACACGTAAAACCAAGGTAGTAAATCTTCATTTCACTAGGGAATTCCCGGAGATGATGAATAGTAACGTGCAATACAATGGACACATGAAGCAAGGACAAACGTATCATCAATAAATAAGAATTTTTAAAAATTAACGCAAAAAGCAGCATACGGGCTATTCTGGCATTATGGGTGTGACATTTAGGCTCATACTGGCAAACACAATGCATAAGAACAAGGACAAGATTAGTGTCAATGAGTCCATCGAGAAACCTTTTGGGTTGAATACAAATCCTCAAAATTCATATGCTAATTTACATGTGAGAAATACATAGCGTTTAATCAGAGTTATGGATGGGATATGGAGACCTTCTGCGTACAAGGATCCTCAGTGACGATGTAGCAAGTACTGAAAGAAGTGAAGTGTAATATTTAACAGCCCTGAGTTGACTGCTTAGTTACACTCCGCAATGGGAAAGATGGCAAGAAGCAGAACGAATTGTGGATGAAGTTTAACAGGAGACAGTCTTTCTGTTCATTATTCAAATGCCAGTCAATCGATACATAGCGAGGGCTGATTTTAGGCTAAACTTGAGGCACAGAGAAAGATCTTGTGCTGTTTACCCTTCGCCGTATTCAACATAATTAAGACGGCTAAATTAAAAACAAAAGTCTGTTACCAGACACTAATTAATGACAATCTGAAGCATTTAAATGGCTTTTATGTAAAACTTTGATCCACTTGGAAGCTGTCCCCAAAGCAAACCAAGAGGAAAAAGAAAAAAGAATGGATGTGTATCACGGTACAGATCCAAATCTAATCTGTAAACAGTGATCACATTACATAACCATAATTCTTTTTATTGATGAGGATTGCTCTGTTTCCATGGGTGGGCACTTGCCTTTCCTGGATAACAGAGACTTCACTCACTGAGAAGCTGTATGGATGTCCTACCACAGTAACCCTAAACATCATCACACGAGCTCAGCTAGGTCCCACAGCGCCAGAGCATGGATCAGTCGTGATGCGGCAGCCAAACCGCAGCAAGATATCAGTCTGTCTGAATCTTAAACAAGCAATGATAACTTCTCTCCCCTCCCCAGCCGCCGTCCCCCCTTCCCCTGCTTTCTCACTGTGCTTTCGGAGATCCTATCGTCCTGGAAGCCTGGATTTCTTGGGTGACTTCAAAGCTTATTTACCAAAGTGTTTGGAAAAATGCAATGGAAACAGGAAAATAAATGTCCTGATTTTGTAAACTTTACGACATCTGCTCTTACTTAGTGCCACACTATAGGGTGGTTCCGAGATGCACGCTCGCTCCACTGCATTTTCCCACAGTTTAAAAGTCACCTCGCACACGGCTCCGAATGAAAAAGACGAACCTGAAACCAGCAACTTGCTCCTCGACGCAGCATAAAAAAGGCGGTTCCATTAAATCCCTCCGGTTTGTTTTTATAGTAGTACCGCAGTCTAATTAGAAATGCTACAGACCTTTACACTGATTCAGCTATACAGTATATGGCAAATCGAGAGAGAGGAGACTAAAATCTGATTTAACATGATTAGCCCTCATAAAACTTCATCTCCTGACACACTAGAGGTTAAGTGTGTACATTATGGGCAAATGCCCTGTTTTGAATTATTTTTAAAAATTCCCATTTTGAGCATCGTTTACACAACGGGAACAACATAATACAGGTTATAATGAATGAGTCACAACAACGTCAAAATGCCCCATATCTTAATGCATTTCAAACTCAATATCCAGTTGTCTTTAATCCCAAACAGGGTACCCAGGGTAAAGACACAACCACACAGTCATGTGGACCACCAGTCAACAGAGATATAGTTCCTTTGCAATTTGTATCGGAACTTATAAGTGCATTACGGTCAGCCCTGTCTATATACATGTTGTCTGAATTTAGCCCCAAGGTTCCTGTGGCTTTTCCTAACTCAATCATGCTCATGTTTCACTCTCACCCATCCAAGCAGAATTCACTTCCTCTGCTGCCCCTGCCGGTTTATTCCCAATGGGCCAAATCACTGGACATTCATCCTGAGCATAGTGCAGACTCAGGTTCCCAAGCAGCACATCTCAACCATAACATCTTCTTTAGCACTGTTTCCCAATCTGGTCCTTGGGAACCCATAGACCGTCCACATTTTTGCTCCCTATTTGGGAGCAAAAATGTGGACTCTCTGGCAGGGAGCTTGGGGGAAGCAAAAACGTGGACCATTTGTGGGTCCCCGAGGACCGGATTGAGAAACACTGCTCTATAGCACTGTTTCACAACTGGTTGGTTGAAACCCTTAAGTAGGTCCCGGGACCATTTTCACTGGGTTGCGGACTGCATGGTAGTTAAAACAAAAAAGGCTAATTACATTTTTAATTCTTTTAACAGTCCACAAAGGCATTGTGCTGCTACTACTGCAACAGGTTCTTTTTACTATTACTGCACTATTTTTTGCAAAATTTATTTGTGTCATGACTTAATGACAAAGGAAACGTGGGTTCTGAGGCAAAACCAGCTGAGGTCCACAGCTCTACAATACTGTTCCAGCATTTGGGTAAAAGGACAGAAGGTGGAGATGGTGCTGATGCTATGGACCAGCAATTAAGTGTCTATGGTAGCAGGAAGAGTGCAGGAAACGAAGTTCAGGAAATAAAAGGAACTTTGGGGAGGAGGAAATAAATTATTCAGACCAGTTTTTCCCCTAAAAATGTCCACCAGTTCCAATGTTTCCAGCCAATGAGAAGTGTTTTATTGACAATTAAAGAAAAAATAGAAAAATCAATTAAACACAATCCAACAAAACAAATGGTATGAAGCTATCAAACTTTCATGATCAGCTAAAAAGTTATTTACAGACAATGCGTACTTTGTTACATGTGTCTTTCATGTGCAGGGGACCTGATATTGACCTATTAAAAATGAACATCACCACCTGAGTTCCAGGTTAGAGTCTGACTGGGAAAATGACCCCTTGTCGTTAAGCTACGATGATGACAGCAGAGGGTTCCCTTGCTGGGCCAGACCTACAACTCAGACATCTGTCTGCTCTCCACCTGGCTGTTGTCATTCTAATAATTTCACACACTTGGCTGAATAGAGGAGGGTCCTGCCCGTGTGCTGATTACATTACCTCCATGGAAATGCTGAGGTTAATGCCTTACAGATGAGACGCTTCCGGCAGGCCCACTGCTGAAATATAAATAGTGCAAAAGGAGGATTCAGATGCAGTGCGATCACTGCAGCACTGTGACAGGGTTCACTGAAACGTGCCAAGTGTCGGGCGTTTAACACAACGCAGTGACGGTCTGCGGAAAGGGCCGGCAGAGATGGGCCTTACGGCACGTTTGCGTTGGGTCTGCATGAAAACAGAGCTCCCTCTTTAGGAGGAACGGCTCATCATCTGGAAATGAACCCCCTGTAAGCAGTGAAGGCGGTTGAGGGAACCCCTAATTCTCCTTTCCTCCAATGGGGATGGGAGTCACTGTGTGACTGGGAGCAGCTTACGGGTCTGACCATTTCAGAAGCTCATTTCCTTTGCTTTTCCAGAGATTCCTGCAGCAGGAAAAACAGCAGACCGGGAAAACAAACGGAGGGGGAAAAAAAATCTAAAGACGGGGGAAATCTCAAGAGCAATGCAGAGCAGTGACAGAGACTGCAGAGCAGTGACAGAGACTGCAGAGCAGTGACAGAGGTACTGCGATGCCCAGTTTCCACAGTCACACGTAAACACGTTTGTAAAAGAAACCACGGCAAAATGGAGCGCGCGATTACACAGTACATGCCAATCCTGTCACAGGCCAATCCGATTCAAGATATCGCAACAATCTCATCCGCCTATTTTTTTTTTATCCAGGGCAGTTAGTACAGATGCATCTGCTCATAAGGATTCCTTCCTCTTTCATCTCTCCCTCGTGCTTCCCAGGATGAGAACGTCTACGTCGGGATAAAGAGGTGGAAGTCACTAATCTGCGTGAGGCAAGTCACTGGATAAACATAAATTTCATGGCCTGTTGGACTTAAGTTCAGTCTGTCCTAATCGGTTGGGGAAAAAAGTGACATCTCCCATCACCCTTGCCCAGTTGATGCACACGCACCCTCTCGGCCTGGTCCCCAAACCCCAACCTTCCCTACGGCTTCGCCCTTTTATTTCCGTCGCGCCTAAAATGATGATGAATGGCGCAAGCTCCATTCAATTACGGCCAAAGTGCGAAGAAGCAGGAACAATGCAAACTGGCTGAATGTGCCGCATTCTTCGCAACAATTTCGGCTAATTAGCATCAACTCCTGCCCCATCCATCATACTCCTTAAGAAATATAAACAAACTGTCAGCTCTAGCGTAACAAACAGATCACCCAGCTACTTAACACAAATTATTCTTACATGAAACGTTCCTTCTCAGGCAACGTCCCCCCCCCCCCCCCCACCCCCCC
>JAODJU010000025.1:11825866-11860375 GCA_026776725.1 Gnathonemus echidnorhynchus
CCCCGTCCTCCTTGCTTAGAGGAAGGGAGAGAAGTGGGCCGCAAAGCCGCGCTTAGGAAACACTAACGGGGCCGCTGATCAGATTGAGAGATCATGCGTCTCCGCAGATGGTCTCAGCAGTAAAACATTAGATTTATAAGGATGCCGTCTCTCCTATGGACAGCAGATGTAACCTGCGGAGACCAAACGCTATACGCATTCGGTTATTCTCGGCTTCTTCAGCTTTCACGAATCGCTGGATTTGATTTATCCGCTTCGTGGGTCCATTTCCTGACTTGAAAAGAGAATCTCAAGCTTGTAAAAGTTTAGAATTTTTTGTAGCACGTTATCAATAACGCTATTTGAAATTATTTGCATTCCGATGAGTATTTTCAAGTTCGTCGGCCTTAGCAGAAGCCACTAAAAGTAAGAAACTCACAGGAGCAATAGCTTATTGCGCAGGTCGGCGGAGGAGCGCCGTGTCCGCAGCCTGGGAGCCGCAGAGCGCGGAGCCGCAGAGATTTAGCGGAACGCGCGCGCACGATCCAACATCAACATCACTTCAAACATGAGGTCATCTAAACATCTGTCTGCAGCATGTCCGCCGGGAGTACAATCAAAGCCTCCTAAATATGTACAATTGTTTCTGGAAATAAATATTAGACCTAATTTGCCTCTGATTGTGGCAGTCTATCAGGGGTCTGAAAGGAAATGGTTATTTATAGCGGGAATCTCCATTTGTGAATTATCCTCATAAAGTTACCCTCTCTTTTGCTTTATTTATTTTATCTTCTTTCTTTACTTCGCCTTTATTTAACTTGGAGTATCTATTTATTGACACCGTCTAATCTTAACTTCACTTTTAAATAAATTAAAACCAAGAAAGTTAGTTTGTTTCAAATGACGATTTAACGGAATAAATTACAGACGGGATGCAATTTAATCTTAAACACCTGTTAGTTATAGATTCACAAGCATGATTACTTAATTCCGACATAATATAATAAATCATATTAAAAATGACACATAATGCATCAGATTACAGGTTTGGGACATCATACTGTCTACATTAATAATAATTAATAATAAATCAACCATATGCTTAAGAAAAATGGGGATATTGTGAAGACTACAAAACCACAGTTAATTATATGTCACTCATGTTTTCCAAATCAAAAACAATCAGCATCCCTATGAAACAATAAGTGCATCAGTGTCCATAAACACTGCAGAATTAACGCTTTTCATAGTGATTTAGCGAACTGTCATTTAGCACCGCGCAATTAAAGAATCAAAATCTGGTTTTAAAGCCCCGAAGCAAGGTATCGCGTGTAAATATTTTAGCTAATAATATTGCCCGCTGAGGGATGTACGTAAAAAATGGAAACGAGTGGTAAAAGGTTCCTGAAACCCAATACAACAAATCAAGTGCAGTTCTAACCGCACCTACACACTGAGGTCCCTTTATTAACGAACAAAAAAAGCAAAATTAGTGTAAAGATTGCGGGGTTCCTTTAGTCAATCCACACCCAAAAACCTTAACATTTGCCAACACATAATTTACACGATTTGAAAAACGTTAATAATACGAATAATAACTTCTCTTGGTTTGCAATACGCACTATTCCTCCAAGGTTATTTGGAGCTAAATTTTAGAAGCTGAATGTTCACAGAAATGCCTTTTAAATTTGTAACGTATGCACTTTCAAAATGTGTAAATGTTTCAGTAGTAAGGTTATTTTATTTCTTTTATAGCCGTCAAAGTTATCATTTGTATTGAAGTGTATTTTAGAATCTTACAGTTTATATTAAACATAACAAATTTACATTTTTCCCGAAAAGTGTAATACTTAAGTGTGAATAGAACGCTGCTTCCCTCTTGTGGAACAAAGTCGAATAGCATTTATTTGTATCCGACTGCCCGAAGTCACCTTTGGTTTCAGGCGTACAAACGTTAAATGTAAGCATTAGACAAATTTTCAAAATGCTTTAGAAATGTGCAAGAATTAAGTTATGTTACGTGTTGAATGTTACAGTTTTCAGAATTAAATACTGTATTTTAAAAGTTATGAAGTTATGTTACGTGTTGAATGTTACAGTTTTCAGAATTAAATACTGTATTTTAAAAGTTATGAAGTTATGTTATGTGTTGAATGTTACAATTTTCAGAATTAAATACTGCATTTTAAAAGTGACTGAAATGGAAAACCTGGAAGTGTAACCACAGATACCAAGACTAAAACATACAAAGAAAAACAGAGGTGCATTGCAGCTGAAGCCAACATGAGCCAAGACATAGGAGGACGTAGTTCAAGTTCCTGAATTCATAGGGATTTGAATTTAAAAGGATTTGTATTCCCATGACAATATACTACATAAACACTAAATAAGCAAACAACATGTATAAGAAAAGAGATCATGAAAATCAATGACAGCTACAGTTGTTAGGGTTACAATTTATATATTTTTGTTTTCATGCTTTGAGGGTTACATATTCTGTTTTACACTTATAACATCTGTAGTTGGCCAGATTATGATATTAGAGGCTGTGATATCCATGTTAGTCAAATATTTATACATTTTTTTAAATAAAGGTTAAGAAAAACTAACATAATTAAAACTGGTGTCTGTCTGTGATTTTAAGACTAAATTAATCCAACCAGTTCATACTGCACACAGCTGCAAGCAAACAAGTGTCACTGGAGAAATCATCAGATCTGTTTTATATAGTTTGATTCTCTTCATTCCTTTGTTTATCTTTGGCCTTGATGAGTCAAAGACTTTATAACTTCTAAAGCATTCAAGGCATATTCATAATATGTATCATTTTTACTCTGTGTACACATATATGCAAAGTAATGAGTACAGACTGTGCCTGGGAGTCTGGAATTAATTTTCCAATAGCATATGAGTACAAATAGTATACAAAATCTACGAAAACCTTAACCAAAGCAAAGCAACACTTCAGAGTTTTATAAATCACTGCACTGCACAAAAGCTGGTCTTTAGTCTTAATCAGAGAGGCTAAAACATCAAAAACGGAACAAACACTTCTACCCCAGCAAAATTCTGCTTCAGAATGTGACTTAAAAACATACACAACCCCCCGCTCCCCCCCCAACCTACTTCCTCAACCTATGATGCCTCTGGAATTACTCTATCAGAAACATACCAATGACTGATAACTTCATATACATTTATATATCTCACGTACAATTAACTTGGCATTATTGGATTAATTAAATATATATATAAATACACACAAACACACACGAGCATAAACATATAGAATAACCTCTGAAGTAAAACTATTGAATTGCATCAATTGATTTTAATGTAATTTTCTTCTAGAATCACAATTCCCAAATATATAACTAATAAATATGTAAATTATATATAACATTATATATTCCTAAAATATATTACATTAAAAAATGACCATATAGAAAAAGAAAATTGCAAAGAGCTTAAATATTTAAATGCATCACAGCAGGAAAAAGTTCCATTATGTAGTACAGATGTAACATCCATTACATATTAATATAACTGAACAAATATAGTCTATGAACAGGTCAATGGAGCACTCTGAAGCCTGAACACTGCCTGGCTCCAATTCGGCCATTTCAGGTGTGGGGGTGCACATCCGTCACGTAGCTAACATAAGCAGTTCCACAGCATTCAGCTTTACGGTACATGCTGAGATTTTACACTGGCTCTATGGGTCAAATTTACACTGCAGTAATTGTGTTTTTGTGGCCAAATGTTGAATGGGCAATTAGACCATTCACTCATCTAAAAAGCATGTCTTTGGATTGTGAGAAGAGTAGAACAGTCATGGAGGAGAATAAATTAATAAAAAGATACTTTACATTATTAAAGAAAAGCACAAAAGAAGGAAATGTATAGTTTGGAATAATCATCAATATTACGAGCATTCAACTATTTGGCAAGCCTATATCCAGGAATAATCCCCAAATTTCCCTAGGTTCACTGTAGAAGGAATGAATACCAATAATTGACATTTTCATAATATTACCCAGTGCGGATTATTGTCATCACTTTCATGACGTTAAAGATTAATGGAAAACTGAGACAAACAAAAGAGAGATCGAGTTATACTAGAGGAAACTCTGAAATTAAACACATGACAAAAGACATTAGGGCCACAGGCTTCAGGCGATGATCATCAGTACAATACTGTCAAAACCAAGAGTGCATAACTTAAATACTTTACTCTTAGAAGAAAAAAAAAAACAGGAAGACAATTTTTAGAAAATGATTTTTCAGTGTTCTCATAATACAATTTTTTTTGGGCAAGCAAGATGTCTGACAAAAACTCAAGCAGTTTTTACACCACATCGTTAACATTGCCTGCCAATATAAAACAATGCGTCTCATTACTTAAAAATAAATAACACCAATCTCTGTGAGTTTCTGTGGCAAAGTTATTATCAAGTAAAGACTCCAACTGTAAGGTAAGGAGAAAAACTGGTGAACTTAGTCAACAATGCGTGGAATGCTTCTACAAGTCTGCATGAAAAAGTGAAGAGACAGAAACCAAAAATCTGTTTTCATATGGCAAATTTGTTGTGGTTATGCAATAAATCTGTCACATAAATGTTACGTGTAGTGCACATGTCATGCATTAGATTAACACACACCCAAGACAGGACATTAAGCAATCAAAATAAGAACTTTAACTGTTCTACAATAATAGATATTAGTGAAATTCGTTGTTTTTGTACCATGATTACGTCCTGGGTTTCATTTATTTCTTTTAGAACACTTAAATCTTTTAATCATTGCTGCTTAGCTATCACTAGCAGATGTTTATTCTTTTTTATTGATAAACTGCCAGCTTTCAAGAAATGCAGGCATATCATTTAAGCATAATTGGGGCCCATATGAGTATTTAACAATATATCTATGTATCAGAAAGGTGAAATTTCAATTCTGGAACAAAAGGTTTCTAATCTCATTCATAACAAGCACAACATGTACGAATATGTCTTTAGTATAACATACATTCCATAATCCATAATTTCCCAGAATGCACTAGACACAAGGCAGAGGTTCACCCTGGGCTGGACGCTGGTCCCTTACAGGCAGCTGAGAGACACCAGTGCACCTGACCCCAACTCTGTGGACTGTGGGTGGAAACCCTACTACCCAGAGCAAACCCACACAAACATAAGGGGAAGATGCCAATGCCAAACAAAGTGCTACGGTCAGGAAAAATAAATAAACAAACATTAACCAATGGGCCACCATGCCACCCTTCAGAAAAGTATTTCACCACAATAAATGCTGAATTAAACGAGTATTAAATTGATTTAAAATGTGTGCCCTGACTTACTTAAATGCATTACTCTACAGCTCTGAGCTCGAGTGCAAGAATCACTGCTTTACCAGCTACCATAAGCTGAAAAAGACAAAAGAATAGAGACAAGAAAAATCAACTAACGCCACATATATTGCCTGTGGAATTGGACGTCATAGTACAGCTTGTGATTTTTTTTTTGTCATTATATGCAACCAGTGCTTTGATCCGTACTGTTAATGTGACGTGCTGGTTCAATAACATACAACAGCTGATGATGAGAGGCCGCATGCAGCCACAGAGGAAAGTCCATGAGCAGCAGTTCCCTGCTTGGTGACGTTTCTCAGCAGAACCAGCTGCTTACGAACTGGGCTGCTGTCTGTGCTCAATTTAGCAACCGCGGCTCGCCTGTTCTGGTGTGCACTTCAAGTTAATTCATATTACAATCGCGGAGTTTGGCTTTTCCTGTAGCAGTCCCTTTTGTTAATATTCCCTTCGCTATTATTACTCATAAGACATTTCAGCCGCCTGGGCACTTCAGCTCAAGGCAGAACTGTTCAGAGAATCTCCACTCTTTTCAAGTTACTGAGGTCTCCCTGGCAACCACGCATACATGATTTCACATCGGCAGGCCTGCCCCGTCTTTAATAGATGACTTAGCCATGCTCGGAAGCTAATAAAAACTTGCCTCATAAATTATCTGCCTAATTTATTCATCAATTTCAATATTATTGGTGTGGTCTAAGTTATTTCAGCATTTGTTTTTTTTGGTTAAGCTATAAATTCCTTCTATATTCTGTACCTTTTAATTTTTAGTCAGAAAGTGTCTATTAAATATAAATAATTTGTGAAACAAAAAATAAAAAAAGAAAATGCTGTAAATCAAGGCATCAGGTGTTAATTTCATCAAAAGGATATTTTACTGAATTTTAATAAATATTCAATACCAGAGAACCTAATATATTATTACTTAGTTTCATAAATTATTTGTTGGTGTGTTTTTTTATGTAAATATATATTATGCATTTTACATGAAAGTATAACAAAAGAAACTTCTGCGTGCAAATTTACTGTGGCATTTGAATGGCTCAGTAAAAGGATCTGTCAGCGTAAACTACATTCCTTTCCATAAGTTTCATATTGGAAAACAAAGTAAATTGTATGCAGACAAACTACAGTTGTGCAGTTAATAAAGCAATTATTATATCTAATATATGAACAAAGAAAATATTAAAATACTTAAAGTATGTATTCCTGCTTTTTCTAACATTCGATTAACCTTTTAAGCTTAACACTAATGAGCATATAGAGATAAATCTACTAAGCACATTTATTGGTCCACAATTGTACATATAAATATTTTAGAAATTGAGTATTATAGCTGATGAAATGTAGCTCAGGTGATTTAAGGACAACAAAAGTAAAATGTGTTCACAAAGTACCTCAGTGTTACCAATATCCCCTCATGAGATATATGGCTTCAGCTCGGTGAGTGCATTGCGTATTCATCACACTGTCGGTGTTAATGGTGACACGCATCACATACTTTTACTTAGAGGTTTGAATGCACAAGCCTTCACAGCTGTAATACCTCTACAGTATAAACTGTAAGCTCTACAGTCAGCTTCACCAGTTTGACCCTCACGTTTACCTCAGACCTCAGTGGTCTGGTACCCAACATTGGTACTAAATGTTTACGCTATCTTCTCTCTCAGCATCTTTACTTCTTGCCCCATTTTTATATATTTTTTTTTTTTTTACTTCAAGCTCAAACTGCATTCATGCAATTTCATCTCATTGTAAAAATTCCTGCATGCAGTAATCAAAATCAGAATTACAATAGTTACATTTTTATTATTTACATTTTAAATAATTTACGTTTTAAATACAGTCCAGTGTGTTGATATCGACTTCACAGCAAACCTACCACGCACAATAAATTAACTCTAATAGAAATATGACTTCTGTACCACTAGAAGGTCTAACAAGAGCTGCTGTTGTTTATTTAAATACTCGACCTGGACTCCCATTAGCCGCGAGCTGCAGTCACTGGAATGTCGCACGTATACTGTTCTTCCTACACTGTTCAAATGTGACTTTCACGTTTCCATTTAAATTTTACACAGCTGAAAAATAGTTTGCAACTATTAAGCATTAGTACTAGGACAAGTAGTCCGAAGATTACCTATTTGACCCAGAATTTGCAGATTCAAGTATTTATTACCATATCAACTTTCGTTTAGCACTTACAACGTGCTGCTAACGGTTGTAACACAGGAATCCTACCAGAAGATTTCTTGGCTATATTGAAGTTTTTCAAATTGTACATACAAGACAGGATTAGATGGACTCACAGTAGATAATACATGCAATGTACACCACTGTTAACACAAATCAAATGTATGCATATCTAGACATGAGAGCATTAAATTATTTGTATAGTTTATTATTATTATTAGTATTATTATTATTATTATTAATAATAATAATAATAATGATAATCCTCATCATCATAATCATCATTTGGTTCTTCTAAAAGCAAGATGAAATTGTAGTGTTCGTTTAAGAAAAACCTTCATTGCAGATTTTGAACCTAAGTAATTACGTCTTGATGAAAATCTTGTTTTTCATGTTTCCCGTTCCATTCCATGAGCAGGAACAATAACAGGGTACAGCAGCGTGTGTAATTAACATTCCTGACGCTTTCGAGACGCTTGTTCACTTTTATCAAATAACAAGATGTATAATCGATCTTATACATAACACAAAGCAGAGATATAGCTAAACGCGCAGTACTGTATACGAGATTCCCTTAGGAACTGTATTGCGTACGGAACTACATCAACTGTGCGTGTGTTTTGCTGAGGCCGAAATGCAGCGGGAAAACATCCGGTTCGGACCCGCTCCTACACGCCTTTTAGCGTGTGATACATTCTTAAAGACACATGTACGCCTTCATTATTTGTGCATTCGAAATCCAATACAATTACCGACGAATGCACAGAGACTGCATTTAATAATTATACAACGAATAATTATATTTTGCCCAACTGCTGAAAAAACACAAGTAAAACTGATCATGTTCTAGCTTTTTTTTTTTTTTAAATAACTTACCTGCTGATCCACCGGCGATGATCTGGTGTGACGCCTCTCGTAGTAAACTTTGTTTTTCAGGATGCATTTTATTCGTATTTCAGCAACTACAAAACAAGAAGAGTTATCATGAGGAGGCCAAAGTCGAGAATAACTTCACGATCGGCATTTCTAAGTCAAGTACGACAGTTGCTTAGTGCTCGAAATTTTCTATTTCAGGGATACTGTTAATGCAAGTTACATTGTAGCTCTGTCGAAGTGGAGTATCTTTTCAACGTATTCATATTATATTTAAATCCCGTTTTGTGACAGTCAGTGGGTATTTACTTCCGCGTTTTTCCCGTTTAACCAAGGCTACCTGTCTTTCGGCTGCATCTGCAATCACTTGCAAACTGGGTTAGACTGATAAGTGGCGGAACATATTTTGTTGCAGCCTGGTCAGCGGTTATATATTCAGCAGCGTAACTACGGCCTGTGCTGCCGTCGTGTCTTGCGAGTCCAGGCGTTGCATCATCTGCCAGTGAACAATGTGTTTTTTACCTAGATAATTGTGGTCGGTGAAATTTTCATACAGTCGGTATCTGCAGTGTGAAAGTGTTTCTCTAAGACTCGGCGTAAGAGCAAACCGGCCGTACAGCCACACGTGTCCCGCCGTCCATTAAACACTGAAATTTACAGCTTAAATACATCTCAAATATAAAACAGCAAATATAAAGTTATAAAAACACCTCCACTGCGTCCAGGCACCGCTTCGTCATATCCTATAAAGTTTTATCGCTTTTGTCGTTAGTAAACTGAAAGCTTTGCTTCTCTTGGTATGTTCATCTCGCATCTTTGTTGTGATGCTGGTCGCGACGTGGTTCAGTAAGTAGCCGTAACATAAAATATATGTAAATTATACTCACTCCCAGATATATCGCTCATTTTAAAATACAGCACAGCATGTAAAATATGTTAATAGTTTTAATAAAATTTTAGACCATGTTTAAATTTAACGGTCTGGTATTTTGTTTTAATGCATGTGATAGGATCCCGAACAACGCGACGGAAATCTGTGGTTTATATGCATTTGTCTGTCATGGGCTGCAATACATCGGTTTTAGCTAACGTGTTACCTTTTTTCGCGAGTCACACCTGAAACTCAGATTACTTTAGCATCTGGGGAGCCGAACATGTACTGTTCTAAAAACCCTTATGAACTTTGGCAACCTGCCGTGTTTTATAACTTTGCTAAAAATAATAAACCCGTAAATACACAAATGTTTGAATTGATCTCCATAATAACCAGCATTACCCAGATATGGCCGACACACAATCTGGAATAACCAGATTTGATTGGATTGCAGAAACCACACCCAGCAGAAAGAAATCCCAGTGAAGCCCCCTGAGCGGGAAGGGGAGCGTGCCACTGTACAGTGTACACAAACACTCACTGGAACCCACTGCCCTACAGTAGGCACATGGATGCTCCCTGTTTTTTAAATGTGCTATCAATTTGAAAGAAATTTATAAAATAAGTAATTTGTATAGGCTGCTGTGTAGCCTCTATATTTCAGAAGTTTACATTATTAATCATCATTTTTCATATATACTGCCATATAGTGCCCTGTTATTTGTTCAGTAGTGCTTTACTGCTTTGAAAAATCACATGATCTAACAAAGTACGCCAGGAGAATGGGCCAGAATGAAAGTCAGAGAAGAATTCCATATCCTATGTCCATATCCCACAGTGAATTCTGGGTCTGTTTTCTTGGCTCTATAACTAATTGTAATATTTAATAATTGTAATGTTAACAAAAGGGATTTCCTATTGACCTTTCACATAATGTTCTTTCATATTGGTCAGCAGTTAATACAATACTCAAAAACATTCAAAATTTCCAGCAGAATACAGCGAATACCTTGCAGTAAAGACGTACGTGTTAGACTGAGGGGCAGAAACATTATGGTCGGGTGACCAGATAATCCATGTCAGAGAGGACACTTTGACCTACTTTAGGTGTTACAGACTACTTTAAGTGGCATTACTCTTGCTTATGCTTCCTTATGGAACTCAGAACAATTGACAGCAATGTTTCCTGATTCCCGTTTTGCTAAAACCTAAAAGCATTTTGACTTGCAGTGGGTTACTGTACATCTGCAGTGCTGCAATTTACAGTTTTGTACATGATTACTTTATGGGGTGGTGCAGTGGTTAGCACTGTTGCCTCACACCTCTGGGACTGATGTCCAGGTCTCTGTCGTGGCTCCATGCGTGCGGAGCTTGCGTGTTCTTCCCATGTCATTGTGGGGTTTCCAGCATAGGCGTGAATGGCAAGGGTGTACATTTGTGTACAGACAATGGGCACATGTCCCTACCAATATTGTAGGAGTGCCATGTGTGTTCAGGGGGGTCGGGGCAGATTTGGCCCCTACCAATGATGAAGTCAATCGTACGGCCTTCGTGGAAGGTTTCTGTGCCCTTCACAGGGTGAAGCTGCCTTGTGCCTGTGGTTTCCTCTATACGCTATGAATAATGAGACTTAAGTGCTTCTACATAGACTGTCTTGCATTATAAAACAAGAATGAATCAAAAATATATTTGGCTTGTGGTCCATGTCTAAGCACATATGCCATCTGAATAAGAACATAAGAAATTTACAAACGAGAGGAGGCCATTCGGCCCATCAAGCTCGTTTGGGGAAAAGTTGCCTGTCTGTATGTAATGGACTGACACGCTCCGTCCTTTGAATTATCTGGCACAATTCAACCTAACAGATTTTACAATGTGGAACTTCTGCATCCATGGAAATGAGTAACCAGATGGTTGCTGGATTCTGGTTAATCTGCTGATACCTGTTCTGGTGTTTGAAACAGAGAGAGTGACAAAGAACACAAAGGTAGTCTGTTACATTAAATGTGAAAAATATAAAGCTGAAAAGGAAAGCAATTGACATAATTTCATTTTTTATTACTATATTAATAATGTATATATGTGTGTACGTATACACACACACACACATATATGTATACATTTTTTTTTTCTCTTTTGAGCAAAGTATCTCAAAGTGAAAAGAAGTAATAAGTGAATTAAGTTTGTAATAGGTTAACAATGTGCCTTTAATGCTGATAAACTGTACCAGCACGACTTCCTTCTTGATGTCAGGATTCAATGCAGAAGTGTGGGTGTAAGTATGTGACAGCTCATAAAATATGAGCTTCCATTTGCAGTCAAACGTAAAAAAAAAATATATATAAAAAAGTGTTGGGGAAGAGCCAAAACTTACTAAAGTCTATTCTTTTAGCAAACGGAAATAGAATTGGTTTCCTTATCCCAGTGTGAAATAAGTATTTATGCTCCAGGTCAGTAGAGCGTCAAATTGCACATTTTTATATATTGGTGGAAACTATAAAAATGTAGTAAAACTGGTGTTTATACTTGAGTTTTGGCAGAAAATCATCATTAGTAGATGACCTGGACTTAGACTTTAGATTTTATTTTTTTATTTTGTCAAACTGCCCCAAACTTACCTGTAGTATAGAATTGCCAGATATACATATGCAATAATATTATTTTTAATGGGGCACTTGTTCACCAGTGGTGGCCTAAGTCGGGCTCTTACTTGCAACACATTTGAAATACTCCTTTACATGAACGTTACAATACACTTTCATACAAATGTTAGTCCTTTATCTGTAAGTAACAATCGTATAGCAGCTGCTTCTGGAGAGTAAATGGCCACATCTGTAGTAGCTGCTTCCTAGTCAGACCACCAAGCTGGAATGCTTCATTCATTTTAAACCTAATCAGTTGTTTACTCAATGTTTACTATTTTTTTTTTTTTTTTAAGTAAGCATGCATTCTTTTCATAATACATATTCGTATAATGTTCAAGCAATATTCAAGGGGTCTCCAACATCTCAGCTTTGTGATGATCTCCAATAAATAATAAAAATTTTGTTTTGTAAGGGTGTATTTAAATACAGCTAGCTTTACGTATTTGAACATTAAACGATTCAGGAGCAGTTCCATTACAGGTAGCTGTTTAAAAACTGGAGATAACAGAGTAGAGAAAATAAAAACATGGACTATAAAGTGAATTTCTTCTCACACAGTCCAGGCTCCAACATTTTGACACATATTGATCAGTTTTAGTATCTCTTTTAGTTTTATCTCTTTTTTTTACACAGTACATTGAATTAACTATTCTTAAACGTGCTACATAAATATCCTATACTTGATGTGGGTTCTGTCCCATATTTCAAATAAAATTTATTTTTGTTAAATAAAGTCAATAGCCCCTGAAATGAAAGTAAAAACAACAATCTTGTGAAAAAAAACATTTATTACAAACTGCAACAATAAACAGCTCAAACAGAAAGAAAATAACAAACAACAAAAGACAGTGGTTTGATCCAGGAAACGCTCAAGGATTTTGCCTGTTCTTGATGCCAGTACCTGCACTTCTATAGGATGGCCTTTCCAACTCAATGAGCGTGAGGTATCAGACAACTAGGTCTGTCGTTTTTAATCTCATCCTCATACAAGTTTTTCTTCCAAAGCCAAACAAGTTGGTACCATCATACCCCTCAAGTCAGCAATTGTTTTTTTTTTTTAAATAAACATTTAACTGCTCAAGGAAAAACTGACCACTTAACAAAGGGTAAGGCATCAAGTTATTTTGTAACGTTTCAAAACAGTAAGTGAAAATAAAAGCAAAATTACACTAAACATCACCATACTAACTCTGTCACCTAGTTAAAACATGAAATGTAAAGGCATTGACTGTTTCTAGCCTGATGAAGACAAGTACCATGGTTAGACCTGTTACTCATAATATAAAATGTTTCATTTTACTGACACCGAATAAACAATACCTAAAAAACAATGTGTTAATCAGTCACTTGAGTAAGTGCATCATTAACCATTTGCAGATTTCACAATGATTTTCTTGTAGTCCTGAAAAAATTTACCCTTCGGTTTACATCTGTTTCATTGCTTTAATATTAATGATTTTCTACCACAACAGCTCACATAAATATGAGTGTGTAATCCACATTTGCCGTTTTATACCTCTCAAAAGAAATCTGACTAAAATTAGTTTTCTTTACACCTGAATCCAGTCGTATAAAGGAAAGCTATTCATTTATGCACGATGACTGATTTTGATGTCAGTAGTTAGATGAAACATCGAATACATCTACATACCTATGCCATAAAAAGACTTAGAAGTTAAACAATCAACTAACAAAAGACCTGAATGAAACCACAGTTCTTTAAAGACACAATGGCACTTACACTATTTGCTTTCTAATCAACTCAAACCTCTAATGAGGCACTTCAAGCATTTGAGATAAAGAGAAATAAAGTGTCCACCTTAAATCAAAAGCACGTCTGGGTGCTGTTACCTTCCCAATGTGCCGCCTTACCAGCCACTGCAGCGCCTTCACAGTGGACCCATCCCCCAGAAACCGGCGAGGGTTGCTAACTGTAAAAAGTCAAACTAGTTTTTTACTAAACAATAAAAAAGGTATCTGGCACAGTTGAGCAGGCAGTTGAGAGAAATCCAGACCAGGCCTGGAGGTATTAATCTGCTAGTTTTGCTTTCTGATTATCTCTCCTGCACGTGGGCCCAAGGCCTGGTTCAAACCCCGGACCAAAAAGAATTCAGCATTTTTTAATTGCCCTTTACTGTCTTCAGTTTAGAGTTTTTATGATCAGCCCCCACTGTAAGCGTCCTTCTGATGTAAGAACACGTGACATAAGACTTTGATCACAGCTATAAAAACAGCATATGCCTACTACAAAATGATCCAGTAAAATATTAATACATTTATGGGCAATTTATTTCACACCCGCTGATCATATTGAAACATATTGCAGAATATTTAAATTCACTTCTTTTCTTGTAAGAAGCTAATGCCACGAATATAAAAGCACGGCTGATTGTGTTTAATGAGAAATGATTTCACATCCTTTGTAAAACCGGGTACAGTACCTCAATGGGATTTTAAAGTCCTATTCTATCATTATAATGGCTTAAACATATCACAGCAGTGTGGGGCTTTTGGTGGTCCGTGTCATGGAGGGGAAGTGTTTGCTGTCCATATCCCACAGCTTCCTGTCTCCCTGGGGTTCATGAGAGGAGCAGTGACCTGGCAACAGGGGCGCACTGGGGGGCAGAGTGGAAGTCCAGTAGTTGATGTAGCTGGCCATCAAGAGGGTCAACTCCAAGATCTTCAGAAGAAGGTGAAAGGAAAAGAGCTTCAGCACATCGCGTCACTCGATTGCAGTGAACCAGAAAGAGCGCTCGCTTCAAGATGGCCGACCAATGAGGAGGAACACGAAGCCTCATTAAAAGACTTGGTAATGATACCGTATATCAGTTCCTGTGTGAATCACATTATCGCAACTCAAACCCGGAACTCCCTAACAATACAAAAGGGACAACCTGCCACTCAGACCTGTTTCACAGTAATTCTTGTAGCATAAAGTGCAGATATCATACCTCATCTGGATTCCCTTCAGTCTAATATCATTCCAGGGCAAGAGGTTTGTGCTCTAACCCATCAGGATTCACTATGATCCAATAGACTGGCCAGATCTGGTTAACGTGTCCAATGACTTAGCTCGGGCAAGGTGATTGTTGGAAAGGAATTAAAATAAAGTTTTTGATAATATATGCATAAGGGACTATGCACAGAAAATAGCAGTACTTGCTAAAACCTGGTACAATCCATTTTTCCTTGTTTTATACAAGGTTAATGTTTTATTGTGCACTGTCCTTTTTTAAATAAATAAAATAGAATGAAAAACATAAATGCATTATCTAATACCTTCAGAGGTCTTTAGAACATAGATGAAATCTTTCCATACCTCTTAGCATATACTGCATTATAAGTTTTTTTTTGTTTTTTTTTAAGTAATTTCAATATTCATTCATTTAAATACAGTCGAGAGGTGTAAGCTCAGTATTTACTGTGGGCTTCTCACCTTGGGTTTGGCCATAGCAAAGACCAGCTTCTCCACGGTCTTCTTTCCCAAATCCTGGTCACGGCTTTGATTTACTACCAACATCAAGTCGTCGCGGCAGCCACCAAAGGTGATGACTGACTGGTAGGAGTATGTCAGCTTCAGGTGCTGAAGAGAAGGTAGAGGGATAAACAGGCACACAGATGATGTGAGGTCTTTCTCAAGGAGTTGGAGCTTTGACTGGAGTACCTGCTTTTATTTTGTCCTGAGACACTCGGAGTTGATGTCTAAGGAAGCATAACTTGTTTTTCCCCAAAACTCATGAAAGAAAGAACCAAGAGCCAAAATGAAAATGGCACGGAAGAGAGAGCTGGGTCTCACATTGTTTATTTCTCCTCTGAGCTGTTTGGAGCATTTTGGGTAGAACAACTTAACTCTTACACGCTCCTCCAATAATTGTTACGATGAGAATGTCACATGCGCATTTGGGGTCAATTTGACGCCAGGGTAGGTGTGAGAGTCAAGTCATACAGTAGCTATGTTTTCTCTTTGGTTTCTACTGTTTGAAATATTTAAACTGAAAAGTAGCTCCAGACCAGCGTTTGGCAAATAAAAGCTTCGTAAAGAAAAGAATCACGGGGCTGATTTCTTTGATACTTTGTTCAAAAAAGTGCTCGGAACTGCAGACAACGCAGTAAGAAAGTGGTATTATCTGACACTGCGACCTAAACATGCTCCGGCTGCTTCCGTTCCCATTAAACAGGCACACAGGGCAGAGTCCGTTACACTCCACACACTCACCATAGTGTCATACTGCAACACGTGGAGCCCGTCCTCATTGACTGCTAGCCATAGTTGGGTCTCCTCCAAGGTGGACGGGGGCACGGGCTGTTCTCAGGAAGGCAAAGGGAGGGCACCAGCCAGGTGAGTACTCTGTCACTACCAGAGATGAGTAATTCAGGTCCAGAGAGTAAAAGTCCAGAACAAATATTTTGCTCCAACCAGCCAGTTGAGCAACAAGCTGAGTCAGTCACAGTCACTCAACTGGTTGGTTGAAACAAAATCCCAGTCTGGACTTTTACTCTCTAGACCTGAAGTACCCACCTCTGCATCTGATAAGTTATTAAGAAATGGCGATTAGCTTTGGGTTCTCAAATTTCAAGTTTTATTGTCTCGTTCAGAGGAACACAGTAAAATTCTTAAGCTACAGTTGCAGGGCAGGGCATCGAGGGAAAGGACAAATCCTAGTGCAGTATGAGACAAGCGTGCAAGACGGACAGTAGTGCAATATGAAACAATGCAAAACGACACAGTGCAATATGAGACAGTGCAAGACGACACAGTGCAATAAGAGACAGTGCAAAACGACACAGTGCAATATGAGACAGTGCAATACGACAGTGCAATAAGAGACAGTGCAAAACGACACAGTGCAAGACGACACAGTGCAAGATGACACAGTGCAATAAGAGACAGTGCAAGATGACACAGTGCAATAAGCAATGAGTAAACAAGTAATAATTATGTGCAATGTAACCCCAGACTGATACCGTAGGGAAAAAGCAAGTGACAGTGTGTCGCTATGGAATGCTGCCATCTTGGCTTTTTTCTTTTAATCATTTTGTTCATCTTGCAATATATATATATTTTTTCAGTCCAAGGATACAGCATTTACTGTAGCAGGCCAAAAAAACAGAGCGATCATCTTATTGAGGTTCTTTTTAGGTCCTTCTCACCTTGGCGCTGAAAAGCTTGGCACCACAGAGGGGCCACTTGCGTGCGACCGTCAGGTAGATCCGCACGCACTCCGCCGTGCTACACCCCCGCAGCACCGTCCACTTGGCCGCGAGCCTCTCTGCAAGCTCCCTGAAGGAAGTGACATCATTACCATCACCGCGATGGACTGTTTGCGCGTGCATGTGTAGATGTAAGTATGCGAGGAGAGGCGGAGCACCTTAGCTGGTCCATGCTGCAGTCCTGTTTGTACCGTTTTGGGTAAAACCGTTCCAGAACCTGCATAAGGATCTGCTGGACTTTAGGCTGGAAGCAGCCGGGGCTGGAGGACCCAGGACGATCCAGATCACCATGTTCTACCTAGGGGGGGTTGAGGTTCGGAAGGGGGGGTTGGGGTAAGTAGGTGTGTACCATTATTGATTCCAGTGCAAAACTGCATTATAAACTCACTGCGACCCTCTAAGACAAACTTCAGCTGACCTTCAAACTCAAACCCAGTCTGACCCTCTGCTACAGACTCGACCCTCAACACAAATTTGCTCTCGTTCATCATCACAAACCGACTCCAGCCGTCAAATAAAAATCCAGCCTGTTATTCAAAGAGAAACACATGATGAACCGAAAGAGAAGACAAACATCCTGTCACTCTCTCCCCTCCATCACACTGCACCCATGCTGTCAACGCGGCAGGACTGGCAGGAAAAACAGACCGAAGCACAATGACCGTATTCATGTGTGTCATTTAATCTTGTGTTTTTTTTTTTTTTTTAAATCAGACAACATTGGCATTGCAAAGGCAGCCACTGCTTTACACAGGTAGCCACAGATTAACAAAAGAAATAATGTTTGATTATGACCTATAACAGGCATTGGGCAGTGTTTCCCAATCCGGTCCTTGGGGACCCTCAGACAGTCCACGTTTTTGCTCCCTCTCAGCGCCATGCTAGGCAGTCGCGCATTTTTCCTAGGGACCTGGCAGGGAGCAAAAACGTGGACTGTCTGGGGTCCCCGAGGACCGGATTGGGAAACACTGGCACAGGGTCTAAAATGTGCTCTCAGAGTACCTGAGTCATGAGGGCCGCCAGCTCCAGGGCCAGCTCCTTGTTGACGGGAAAATGACCTTGTAGCACTTCTTCATTCACCTGATACGCCAGCAGGAGTCGCTCTCGCTCAGTCTCACCCTTTACCTGGCCTCTGAAACACAACCTGAAACACACATAATTAAGTTCATGTAATACATATAATGATTCCCAAGCACCTGTAAAAACACACCTGAACACAGGTGTAACATGAGACATTCAGTAAGCTTACAGAATAAGGCCTAATTAGGGAACATAATGACAACATAGTATCCAGAGTGTTCAAGGCTCTTTTATTAGTACGTGCTGCTGAGTCGACATTGACTCCTGGTGACGATATTAATAAAAATACAGAACATAATAAAGAACAAACAGTCGACCTTTCCACATCGTGGAGGTTAGGGGCCCGGGGCCTCTGCGATCTGGAAAAACCGCGTGAGAATTTTTGGTCCCCTTGGTGAGTGAAGCAAAATGAAACAAGAAACATGAGATACAGAGATCGCTGTGAGATCACTTTGAGATCACAGCGAGATATCATGTGGGAGGCTGCTGAAAACGCGCTTGCCGTCCTCCAATCCAGCGCTGTACATATATTTTATGCATTTATGAGCTGCTACACTTCTGTCTGTCATCTGCTGGCCTGGTCTGCAGCTTTCGCAAAATAATTCCCATTTAATTTCTCGTGTCAACCCCAAGATATATCGAAACTGCGATGAAGAAAGTCTTAATGCAGAAGGGTTGACTATATACCTCGGACTATAAAAATTCTGTGCTGTCTTCATTTTTAACACAATTTCACCCGTAGCAGAGAATGTTAAGTGGTACCTGTTTTTGTACGTCAGCCGGACAGTGCGAGTACCCTCATATTTCCCAGGATGCAGTTCTTTCAGTGCTTGTTCCCACTTTGATATTACATCACAGATCTGGTTCACAGGAAAAGGAGAGCAGTCAGTCAAGTAATCACCAACTTTGTTGCATAGTTAGTTTAATAATATCCACTCTTAGCCATATTGTATAAATACTGTGAGCTCACAGTCCAAATGCTACAAAGGACCAAAGATACAAACAGATCACAGGACCCACACTCTCCCTTCTGCACACCTTGACACTGGGTTGCAAGCAGTGCTCCAGGCTCTTCCCTGACGGATCATCGGTGAAGAGGGCGAACCCAGAGAGCACGGGCTTCCGCATCCCTGTCTTCTGGTTAAGTATGTTGAGGAACTCCTCCACCGTGGTGGACCCATCAAACCCAACCACCTGACAGGGAGGAGAGATGGCATTAGTAGCTAAGCAGGTTAAGTCTCTGTGTCTGTGAGCAAAAGGTCACCAGTTCGAGGACCACCGGTGGCAGAAGAGTGACATCACGTCCATCGGCCCTTGAGCGTGGCCCTTGGCCGCCAGCTCCAGGGGCCCCGCATGTTGTCTGACCCTGTGCTGTGACCCCCCCAAGCAACTGAGAGCAAGTTGGGGTAGGTGAAGAGATTAATTCTAATGGACCTGTACTTGTGCAAATGGCAAATAAAGGGTTTATTATCACTTACAAAGCGCTGACTTTCAGACACACTGTGTTATATTAAATCTATCAGGCGCTTCTGTTCAACATGCAACACAAGTAGGAATGAGAGAGTAGGGTCAGACACTGTCTCTGGGTTTATTACAGCCAAGGGTCTTTCTCAAAGGCCCAGCGGTTAAATGACTCGCTGGCCATGGGATTTGAACCTGCGACCTCCTGATCCTACAGCTGCGCACTGCACACACAGCAGTGGTACAACTGCACACAGGTCACTTGCCTTAATGTACCACTTCTAAATTTATGTTTATGTATTAACATAAATGAAAATACATGTAAATCCTTTCAAAATCCAAACAGGATAACAACAATTAAACCTTTGAACATCCAATGCTTTCTAGACAATTTAGTTTTAGAGATAATTATTTCTTCAAAAGTCAGCTAAAAGTTAAATATGAATCCTACATGTTGGGACGCTCCATCCCAAGAAAGTTCACAAAGTTAATCCCAACAACTGACACAATTCAAGGATTCAGGAGCCTGGATAAGCAGCGAGGGGTTTGGAGACTGTGGTGTTTTTAGTGAAGGGCCAGCAGGGGGAGCCATAGGACAGACAATCAAACTGAAGGGTTGCCAGTTTACCTGGTAAGTGTTGTTCATGAAGTGCACAGGGATGCTGAACGGCAGGGAGTGGTGGTAGGGGTTCCTCAGCAGGATGGACAGGATCTCCATACGAGACGGCTTGGCCTCCCTCTCGCCGTTCTGCAGCGTTCGCTCCACGGATCTCTGGCAGTACACTGCATACTTCCCCACCTCGCTCCTGGGACCGGAGGTGCTGCACAGTCAGGGGCTTTGGGCGGCCAGGAAGGCAGCTCAACCAGAAAAACACGCTTTGCAAGCACAGCTAATGTGCCTCTTTACTGTTCCCCACCATCCAATACAATTATTTTTGGTCCTTTTGAGGTTTTAAGTTCAAATTGCAAATCGCAGTTATTAAAACTGCACCTAATCAAATGCATACCGTTAACTGATTACTCTGCAGAGTTAATCATGCATTTCATACAGTGCACTGTGCTGCTTTAGGCTGTATGGCGAGTCCCAAAATACTCAATTAGCGATTAAAAGGAACAAGTTCATTCCAAAGCTAAATGCAGCTGAAATTCAAATGTATAAGCAGTTGATATACAGTAGCTTACAGTTTTGCACTTTTTGATAATTTTCAGAGTACATTTGAGTGAACAACGTATAGCTTCCTTGTTCAACTGCACAACTGCAGTGGCCTTCCGGAACAAGACGCCCGCCAAATCCTGCACTTTAATTAACTCAGTTCAGTACTTTAACTTCCAGTTTAAGCATGATCAGTGGCCCGTACTACGAAGTGGGGTTACTGGCTTATCGGGGTAACTTGTCGGATTTAAGGTAGTCTGGGCGAAATCTAAGTGAACGAATATGAAGTCCATTTAAACTGTGGTACCTTAAATACGACAAGTTACCCCGATAAGCCAGTAACCCCGCTCCGTAGTGCAGGCCACTGGTCTAGTGAAGATTAATCCTGCTTTGGTGCGACACAGGAAATGGAGCAGTGAGAGCAGACAGTAGGGGGTGCTGCTGGCACCTCGGGTCTGCATGGCGCTGGAGGTACTGCCTCAGGTACCACAGGAAATGTTGTTGGGGCAGAAACAGGGCGACACACATGGACAGCAGCTGCCAGCACTGACAGGGGCGAAGAGAAAGAAAGAGGAAAAAGGGATTCATTCACAAATATGGTCTATTGTAAAAAGAGAGCTGACTCCATGACAGAATACTAACTATTTATACTACAATACTACAATTTAAATAGAGTATAAGAGTACTGCTATCTCACCTGTGTCAGGGAGTAGTTGTCTGGTGTGCGGCCATTGGTCTGTTTAATCAGCTGACAGTATATCTCATTCTGCAGCTCCGGGTGCGTCAGGCAGACCTGCAGTGCATTCTGGGATAGCGACACGTGGTAGTCGATGGAGGGCGACTCCACCAGCACGTTGATGAACAGTTGGCAGGACTGGGTACGAAAAGATAGAAGAGACAGTCTCAGTATTCCACACAAAGCAGAATAGGTAGTGTAAACATAGTCATGTCAGGAACAGATATAATATCCTTGAGTAATCGATTTCATAATCTAAATAGGTTACAATGTTCAGATATATAAAGTGAAATGTAACCTATCTATGGTACATTGCTTCGGATGAAAGTATCAGCAGAGCGATACAATGTCACATAATAAAATAACCCTATTAGGACCTTTCTCACTTTGCTTTGGTCATATTATTTATTTATTTATTTTTTACTTTGGGCTAAATTTAGAATATGAAACTAGGGAAAGCATACATGTAAATCCAAATTGCCTGGGTCTCTCATTACAAGTCATAAACCAGTTTTACATTTTACAGGAAAAAAAACAACAAAACAATACCACAATTCCACCAGTAGATGGCAGCACAAGCTCACTGTTGTACTGTTCATATGTTCTGACCTACACACCCAAAGCCATAATTATAATATATATTGGGGGGGCACCCAGGCACCCTTCCCCCCAATATTCAGACGTGCTCACAATGTCTCCCTCCCCCCCAGTATATATTATAATTACGTCTTTGATAGCCCTAATGTTGACTCCATGGCTTGGCCTTGTACACACCAGCACTCACTGTCATTGACTGTGTTATTCATACATGAGCAATGCAGGATGTGGATCTAAGTTCCCGAGTCAGAGCTTAATCACTAAGCTCAACTGCTATATTTCCCTTAATATTCCAGTATTTCACCTTTAAACTTGGTGTAAAATTAAACAGAGCTGTGGGGTCGGTTCAGATAGTTCGGTCAGGTCAAGCGCCCTGGAAACTGGGAGGAGTGGGAAGGAGGACTGGGGATATGGGGGCTGACCACAGTACAGATATCACAGGGCAGGAATGCCATCCTCTTCCTGGGACAAAGACAAGGTCTGCACTCCCCCCCCCACTGCTAGGGCCACATGCCTGTCAGAATATCTCTCTCTCTTTCCCGCTATTTCTCATTTTGCCGGGAAAACGATATAAAGCAGGCCGTAAAAATTAAAAAAAAGAAAAACATGACTGTTCAGCCTTAAGAAATCGTAATCCTGGGACTGAATTAATCTTTGGCGCACACCAATGAGCTGGCAGCTAAGGAGAGAGGTGTTTATCTCCTCACAGGAGGTACAGTGTTCATCTCCACACGGGAGGTACGGTGTTTATCTCCTCACAGGAGGTACGGTGTTCATCTCCACACGGGAGGTACGGTGTTTATCTCCTCACAGGAGGTACGGTGTTCATCTCCTCACGGGAGGTACGGTGTTCATCTCCACACGGGAGGTACGGTGTTCATCTCCTCACGGGGGGGCCGGTGTTCATCTCCTCACGGGAGGTAAGCAAGGAGAAGTGGTGAGTCTCTACGGCAGGGTTCCGGAAATGGCAGCCCGCGGGCAAATGCGGCCCGTGAGAATCGCGTCATGGGTACCCGTGCGTTTTAGCCAAAGTTACCGTCAGGCAAAAGTAGGGGAAAACGGAGCAATCGATCCAGTATCCCCTCCCCAAACACACGCTTGGTAAATTTTATCGTCAGCAAGGGTATCTGTATATAAAATAACTTAAACTGTCACAACAGGAAAACACTGGGGACAGTGAGTTGGCTGTGAGTTGTTGATCAAATTCGCTCCTCTGGGATAAATAATCGAGGAACTCTGTACTATGGCCATGATACCTTCCCAGGCAAGACACCCTTAGTTTGTCAGAGTGGGGGGCAAGAAGGGGGTGAGAAGGAGCCCCCACTAGTCAAGCAAAGTCAAGTCGCATTGACAGAAGGAGGGTTTATATAGTGCTTTAAGTGCAAAACACAGGATGGTACAAAACAGAAGGACCAGACACAGGGGTTTGTATACATTACATAATGTGTGTATGTATGTAAGCAAAGGAAGACGGCAGCAGTATAACAGGGTGGAAGGTCACCTTGAAGAGCTTGAGCGCCTCTGTCTGCAGGGCTTCTGAGGGTAAGGTGCTGAGGGGGCACCGCAGGCCATCTCGGCTGAAGCACAGGGCAGCGAGGGTCCACAGCTCCGAGTCTTGGGGCGCGTGACAGACAGCGGGGCGGGACGGGGTGCGGAGAGATGCACACAGGTGGTCACAGACGCGTGCAGGACATCCGCAGATGTGCAGACGTGCGCAGACGGATGGGGGGGGGGGGGAAACAAAAACAGAGACGGCAACATCAGCGCAGACGCAGACGGAGCAGGGACACGTAAACAGAGCGGCGGAGACGGGGATGACGTTGCTAAGCCCTACAGCAGACCCGACCACACAAGAGCAGGCAGCAGATGTCTGCTGATTGGCTCGCGGTGCGTTGGAACGCCTGAGTGGGAGGGAGGCAGCGGCGGATCCAGAGTGGAAGCAGGAACGGAGCTTTTATATCTTAATAAGCATTTAGCCGTTTCCCTGCATGTTAATAGCACAGCCTGGCAGATCAAATATCCCCGTCGGAGGGGCGGCCAAAATCTGGGTGGAATGTAACTTGTTTTTATTTTTCGCCTCGTAAAGGAGCAGAAGCTAAAGCATTTCCTGAAGCGAAGCAGCTTCTTTCGTCGAGTTCATCTGCTTCGTTTTAGCACAGATCCTATAAATTTCACCACGCTAGCGATTAGTGGGCGGAATAGCAAATCACATTTGGAGGCAGTATGGGTCTAACAGGGATGCAGCCTCGTCTGTACGGCGTAGATCATAGTGGTGGCTCACCTGGATCTCCATCCACGTCTAGCAGCTTGCCGATGAGCAGCTCATACTCGGTGCCCACCTTTAGACTGGCACTGCTGCCCGCTGCAACGCTTAAGTGGTACAGCCAGGTATCCTGCGATGAGAAAGGGTTAACGCTCGAGGTTATTCATATGCCAACATAATATCTTTAATCAGCTTCATCCATGGTCTTCCTTTTGACTCAGCTTCAGCTTCCTTCATTTCTAACGGAAGCATCGTTTCAAAGGTGTACTGAGGATTTCGTTCTATCTGGGACACTCCAGGGGTGCTAATTGCTCACCTTCTCCTGCTTGGTCCTGATAAGCAGGTAGGTCGGACTCTGATCCTTGGGGTACACCACAAGGGTACAGTGTGAGGAGAGGAAGCCCCGCCCTCCTGCCTCGTAGTCCTCATCGGAGTCACATGACCTGTCCACTTCCTCCACCCCCGCTCCCCGCATGCACAGTTGTCCGAGCGGAAACTGTTGCAAGACACCAGAAGCAGTGGACTTCTATATAAAAACGTACTTAAATGTCCAGGATAAAACACCAGATCTGATACTTTTATAATTGCTTAATTATAGTTAAGCAGGAAGTTTACTTTGACTGATTAATACAGTTACCGGAGTATGCATGTCAGGGAGGACACTTTGGGTTAGGACAGGATTTGTAAACTACCATTTCCATTAAAAGGACTTGGATTTCACTTAAGCACTGAGTTCTTGCTGTGTGCTGATTGGTCAGTCTCCTATACAGGGGTGGAAAGTTTAGGCTCAGAAAGTACAAATCCAGACCAAGGTTTTGTTTCATCCAACCATAAAAAGTCACAGTCACAGTCACAGAAGACTCAACTGGTTGGTTGTTACAAAATCATGGCCTGTATTTTTACTTTCTGGGCCTGAACTTTCCACCTCAGCTCCTATAATCACGTATGTGTCACTAATGTTAATGTAGCTGGATGAGTCTTTCAATCAAGGAAACAAAGCAGTAAAAACACAAGAACTGAGCTGTTTAGCCAAGAGCACCAGAGCCTTTCAGTTTCAAGGCAGCTTGTAAAACCTGAAGCGGCTCAGTGTCCCATCTGACGTGGATTTATTACCTGGTCATCCTACTGATCAAGGACTATTAACTGAGATTGTAATATGTTTGCGATCATGCATTAATAGGACCTCTCACCTTGTCGTCCTGGTTACGGTAATAGTAAAACACCTTGCCGATCAGAACACACCACACCAGCTTGGAGTGTCCGTGCTTCACCTGTCTTGAGGGATGCAATGATTATTGGGGGGGGGGGGGGGGGGGGGGGGGGTTAGGGTTATCATTCTTTCAGGATGAGTTCATTGTGTCGAGACAGAAACAGAAGATAAGTTAATCCTGCAACTTATCTTTAGCGGCATATTGTGAGCTGCTGTCAGTCAGCGCTCAGGTGTCTTTCAGAGAAACTTCTCTGACATCTGTCTAGTGTTCAGTGGCTCATTTCTCTCCCTACGATCACTGACCGTCACAGCGACCTCATACTGAAGGACTCGCAGACTCCTATTCCAAATTCCACTGGTCTTAAACCCCAACCCTGAAATGGCTACCTTGGAATCCGCTTATCCCGCCCCCCCCATTCTTCAAAGAAAGAACCCCTTTCATCTTCCCAAGTGCCTCCTTTGTCAGAAACCTCGGGTTCATCCAGTTACACTTCAGTATGTCTGCGCTGCCGGTATTTTGTTTTCGGGTTGCAGACAGCGGACAGTAAAAGTCACTTTGTATTCTGCTCTCAGTCCCACGTCACTCTGTGTTTTAAAAGGTTCCTGTAGGATAATTAGCTGCTCTCTAAATGCCACGCTGCACTAACGGCAAACCATTAGCTCTGACCTTAGTCAGCCATCCCCGCACTGTGGGTTTGGCGGCGGTTTCCACGGCAATGGGACTAAGCGCCTGGACCTTGAGCACATTCTGTAGCACCCGGATCCATTCTTCAAGAATACTGGGGGAGTCTGCAGTCAGGAAGATGGTTTTCTTCTCTGTTATCAACTGGAAAAAAGGTAATTACACTGTAATTTATTACGGTTCATGAGTCAAGGTATATTACTTCTATTATTTACAGAATTTCACACATGAAAAGCAAGTTTCCAAAACTCACTCATTTTTTATTGTTTTTGAGGTGAGACCCAATACTGACCCAAAGTCAGGCTTCCTCATCAAATGTCCCAGTGTGGGGAGTAAAAACTCACTCAGTTCGAATGTAATCCAACAAAGACAAATCAGTATTTCTCCAAAATTCACAGATGTCCACAGAAATTTGCTCTTCATATTAAAAAAATATTTCCCGTAATGATACAATCTATACATGATACAGGCTACACATATACCACTTATATTTTATAAATGCATCAACATATACCTTAATTTCATCCACAAAGTCCTTCTAACATTGACTATAATCTAAATTGTGCAAAACAGTGGAAACATTATGCAAAATGTTACTAAAACTTTATGTATAGACGCAGTTTGTATGCATATAAATAAAAGCAGTCACTGCAGATTTGTGTCTTTAAGTATAACGTTTGACAGTCAAACTACGGCAAAATGTATTCTGGTTATCATGTTATAATGCATCTCCTTGGTAACCGGCCAGACCACCCACCTGGAACGTCTGTGTCCCTTCCCCACGGACAATCCTGCAGGAAGGGTTCAGCTCAGTCTGCCCCTGTGGCTTCCTGATGACATCATTCTGAAAACAAAAATTATTTCTAACTTTTTTTCTATATGTCAGAATCCTTTCTCAAAAAAATCTGTATGTACAATAAGGGATTGAACCAAGAGACGGAGAGCACATAATCAGGGCAATTAATCCTGTTTTTGCTTATGCAAGATACAGCACCAGATAAAAGTTAAGGTGCGCCACCTACAAAGGAGAGTGACAGGGTGTCGCATCACATAACCTGGCCACCTGACCTCAACACAGTAGAAATGGTTTGGGAAAAGTCTGACCAGACAGTGTAGGAAAAGCGGCCAATGAGAGCTCAGTATATATGTGGGACCTCCTTCAGGACAGCTGGAAAAGCATCCCAGGAGGCCACCTCATCAAACTGGTGTAGAGGAGAGAGTAGGGCCAACCAGTGCCTGGGGCAACTGGGGTTAAGGGCCTTGCTCAAGGGCCCAATGGCGGAATCACTCTGCTGACCCAGGGATTTGAACCGGCAACCTACAGCCCACTGAGCTGCCCCCACCAACCAACAAATTAATTTTCTTTGTTTAATACTTTTTTGGTCAGTGTATAATTCCATATAAGTTATTTATTAGTTCTGATGTCTTTATAAATATTGTAAAATGTGGAGAATAAACCTTTCTATGAATAGGTGCGTCCAGACTTTTGACTGGTACTATATTAAGTGGACATAGAATCTTAATTTTAAAATACAGAAGACAGCAGATTCCATTATTATTTTTAGTATAAAATGCATAAATAATCATTTGCAAGATCAGTGTCACAATACTGTTGGTAGCAGTGCAAACACACTCACTGGACATTTGTAATAAAGCATCTCGTTGTTCTTCAGAACAAACCATCGTCGCTTCCACGCTTTCACCCGGCTCCCCATTTTCAACAAGTACCCGCTCTTCTCCAGGGGCTCCTGCAGAGAGACAGATCAAGCGACCCTAAGGAGGTCCGTGGCCAGCTGACGCTTGAGAGACCATGGGAGTATTCCAGAGAGCAGGATTTCCCAGTTAGCTGGATAACTTAAGCCAAATGTGGAAACCGTCTTCCCTATTGGATAATCCTTACATTTGGTTTAAGTTATCTGACTAGTTATGGAATCTTGCTTTGTGGAATACCCCTCAGGGTAAGAGCTTATTGGTCTAAGGGGTGACTGGTCTAAATTGCTGCAGCCAATGAAAAGCCAGCAAGGCCAAGGATGACTCACGGGGGCGCCGTTCTCGCAGGAGTAGGAGGAGGTGCGCTGCACTTTGTGCTCCGGCTCGGAGTAATCGCTGTCCAAGGAGCAGGCGTCCGGCGGGATGGCGTAGTCGCTCTCTGAGCTGACCGAGGACACAGACACACCTGCCACAGGCACAGCCAATGATGTCACCACATGCGGCTATTTCTCATTATTCATTCATACATTCATTCACCTCCTATATTGCTTGTCCTATTCAGGGTCACGGGGGTCCAGACCCTATGGGTGCAATACAGGGAACAACCCAAGATTTGGATGCAAACCCATCGCAGCGCACATTCACACACGCACACCTACGGGCAGTTTGATAACTCCAATTAACGTAGGAGTAGCCGTAGGAAACCCTACAGTGACGCCGAAGAAACGAACGGGGAGAGAAACTCGACACACAGAGTCCAAGCGATCTGGTTATTCGGTAATTAAGAAAGCCACCATCACACATTCTACGTCAACATCCCTCTAATCGCCACTCATCTTGGTTAGGGAGCCACCTTCAGATGTGAGAATCCACCATAACCCACAAAGTGTAGGGAGAACGTGGGCGAAGATGAGAGCAGCAGCGCCCCCTACTGACCCATCATGCCAGGCTCTTATATAAAAAGTGTTATAAATGGCTGCCATATCTATCTGAGCAACACCCACAGTCTACAGCAGCCACCCCCCTGTCTCCAGAAAAGCGGCCCCTCACCCCTCTTGATTGCTCTGGGACTCCCTGGGATGCTGCCCTTTCTCCCCTCCTGGCCCAGTGTGGAGGTGCGGAGGCTGGCGAGTGAGCTGCTGTCATCCTCGGAGCTGGACTCCTCGTCGGGAAGCGGGACGCTGCTGATCTGGGAGGCTTTCTGACACGGTGGCAGAGGTGGCGGCTCGATTAGATCAGATCGGACGGAACTTGGACGACCTCCGGGGAACAGTCTTACGCATACGGCAGCACGGTACGTAGAAGGCAGACGAACCCACATTTACACGTAGTGAGAACAAGTAAATGTAGCGCAAACAAAATGAAATGCGCGTAGTACACAAACTGAGGACCAAAATATAATGGAAAAGTATGAAAAACCAAAACTAAATAAAAATAAGACTATTTCAGCTGACAGTGTATGTGCAATTAAAAACACAGATTGTTCCACACTTTTACTATTGTAAAGCAGGGATTACTAACGGCATATCCACATCGCTATCCCTCACCGGCTATCCAAGTCCACTTTGCACCCACTATCCCCAATGTCACGGTAGATGTTGTAATGTCACGGTAGATGTTGTAATGTCACGGTAGATGTTGTAATGCAGATCCCAAGGATAACAGTATACTTACTCCTTTGATAGTGGTGTAGACTGGGACACTGATATTTCTGTAAATCAGGTGTGTGAATGGGCCTGCAGCTGGGTACTGGGGTAAGCTGGACCCTACAGTGAATAAAAAACAACAGAAACACACTCACAACAGAATAAAACATGGCGCGGTTCCAGCTCGCATTGCTTTTCCACTGCAGGAGGCTGGGCTCTGTAAAGGCGGTGCTGAGTTCGGAGAGCGACAGTCACAAGAGATGCTTATTCACTGTTTACTGTGTGCTAATTTCCGCTAGCACGTCTGTGAGAATTGTTGCGTTGTACACTAGGGGATTTAGCATTTGCTTGTGTAAATGTGCATCACGTGTCCATTCCATAGGAGGTTGGAAAGTTATCGGAAATGTATCAATACAATACACATAGGATAAGTAGTGTCTCTAAATTACCTATAGCATATGACTATGTGTATGTGTCTCTGACCGACGGGCAAAAAATATTATCTCCGGATATTTGGATTGCAAACTTAATGATTAATGTCTGAGCAGATCTATGTCATATCTGGCAGAATCACTGAACACTCCAGACATCTGCAAAGCAACTGCTTTTGAATTTTTTCTACATGCATTCTTTAGCTATTATGTCATAATCGAGACTGGAAACCAAACCAATGTGTATATCCCCCTCTCTTATATAAATAAATTCAAATTTTGCACTTTGCATCTCTTATCTTTTGTTAGTATATTCCAGTGACTATTTTGCATTTAACATGCCCTACAATATTCTCAGTATTTTCCTAATACAACACAGCAAGATGCTTTCCATGAATTTAATCATAAAATACTTGCAAAATTTTCTAACTACAGAATAATCTGACTGATCACCCACGTTTCTAATCCCTCTTCCTTTTTTTTGCCCTCATCTGAGTGACTGACTGTGATTGGTAGAAAATATTCTGTTCTGTAATAATTACACACTGGGACCATCGTTTCCTCACGGCAAATTAAAGAGCAGAGCAGGTATTCCCAGCCCCCCCCTCGTGTTTTAGATCTCTTAAAGACGCCTTAAAGGCTTCCCAGAGCCAGGGTCTCATCTGCCCAGGTGTGTGCCCCCCGGGTGAAAGGAAGTGACATCAAAGAGCCCCACCCACCAAGGCGGCCTGCTCAGGGGGGACGGCACTGACAGAGACAAAAGCTGACGAAAATCCCTGCTGCAAACCAGACCTCCCAGTATGGTGGCAGGAGTCTTAACCAACAAAAACCATCCCCCCACCTTTAATACTACGTGGGTGTTCTGTACATGGTGCACCTATATACTGCTTTTGCAAGCCCCCGGTACGCAGCATACAGCAAAAAAACATACAAGCGGAAAATGTCAACGCCCTGTGGTTACGTCCAAGTGCGTTGTGTATAAATGGTATTTAATAACCAAGTCTGCCGAAGAATCCCTATAGCTGAGCGGAACTCAGACTGTGCTGGGAGTCCGCTGAGCCGCACCTCTGTTCGGAGCGGCCGTCACGGCAGTCGCCTCGGAAACCCTCATTCCAGACTTCGCCAGTGCGTAGATGCGGCTCTCCTGAAAGGCAGAGGGCAAAACTGCTGAGCATGTCCAAGTCTCCCCACTGCTTCCGGCAACAGTGACTGCTTCAGCTCATTTACACTTTCATTAAAGAACATTTTGAGGTCTTTGGAGTTACTGTGATACCGTGGGAACTGATATTAGGGTTAGTCTGCCGTAAAGTCTGAGTAAAGTCTGAGTAAAGTCCTCTCACCCATGACGGAAAGCGGTGCAGGGGAGGGGTGGGAGGTTTCCGGATGTCGGGGTCCAGGAACTCAAGCTCCTCGGGAAGCCCAATGAAAGAGACTCTGTGGGACGTTCCGGCTCCATCAGAGCCCTCCACAACCACGTCCATGCTGTCAGGGACCTCGTCAATGTCCGTCTCCTCCACCAGGGGGGGCTGATGTGAGGCGGGCAGTAGGTGGGGCTGAGGCGGAGCTGTCGGGCAGCCGACGTCGATGTTGACGCTGACGGGGTGCAGCCTCTCCAGGCCCGGCTGCGGCTGGCTGTGGTGCTTCTTCACCAGCTGGATGCTGTCACGAGGGATGAGAGGTGTCCGTACTTTGGGCAGAGTCATGCTGGCGCCGGAGGGCAGGGCTGGTGTGAGCTGTGCCCGGGCCGGGCTGTTAGGCGCCAAGGCGGGCATGACGCATGGGGTGGCGGAGGAGGCGTCATTGGATGAGGAGGAAGAGCTTGGGTGATGGGAGCGGAGCACGCCATTAAGGTCATCGCCGTGCTCCCATTCAGAGATCTCCGATGCCCTCACCTCCTGCCCAGTCCTCCTCGCTTCGGACTGCGGTTTGGGGGACATCTGCTCCCCGGTGCCCTCAGGCCCACAGCCTGGCTTACTCATCCCTGCTCCTCTGACTACATGGATGCTTAGATGCCCTGAGATGATTCCAGGAACATGAGCTTCCAGCCCCGACATTAAAGTCCCGGTGTCCTTATCGAGAGTCGGCCTGTCAGAGCTGGAGCTCAGACCGAAGTCCATCCTCTCACGGGATGGAAGATTCCGTGACGATGAGTCAACACTCTCCAGCCCTCTTTTCGTCAGGTCTGTAACAGCAGAAGATGTGGAGAATCAATACAATAGGCAGAGTTTTAGAACTGCAGATAAATTGAGGTTCTGTAGCATCAAAGACTGAACACTGTAGAAGGGTGCATCATGGGTACAAACGGGGAAAGGAGGTTGACAGAGCAGACCTGGGGAACCAACAGCTGGGGAGGAAGGTAGGCGCGGTCCAGTCTGCAACCAGTTTTCATGGAAGGTTGACGGGGTGTCGGGGCGACTCGGGGGGTAAAGGGGGCTAGAGGGGACGAGGTGAGAGTCTGTGGGGGTAGGAAAAGCCGGACTTTCCGAAATAGCTGCAAATAAGAAAAAACAAGAAGGTGACAAGTTGTGCAGAACAGGCCAAGCAGGAGACACGTCAGTCAAGCCAACTGTGTGGCAGGCCATGCTGAAAAACAGAAACGCAAACAGCAATGGAAATCATTTCTTTATGTCAAGGGTGAGCAATCTCATCCACAAAGGGCCGCTGTGTATGCAGGTTTTTGGGGTAACCTTTAGGTCGGCTGTTCAAACCCAGGACTGAGGACTCTTCAGCTAAATCGGTCCTCTAATTAGTTATCTAATTAGGGAGCTGCAACGAAAACCCACATATGCAACAGCCCTCTCTGGGTAAGATTGCCCACCCCTGCTTTAAGTGCTAATAACCATCGAGATTTCAAATGTCCTCAGGGTCCCAGGACAGCCAGAGGAAGAACCTGGACAATATGCTCTCTGAATCATAAGAAAAAGGTTAAATATACTCCGAAATAATAGAGAAGATACAAAGTGAAATACCTACCTTAAAACAGTGTTAAAAGGAGTGCTTACTTCTGAGTGCTTATCTCAAGTGTTATAATGTATTTTTGCTTGTGCTTGCATTGTGTGCAGTATGCATTATATATAATGTACAGTAGCGTTTTAATGCCAAGCTTAAGAGTACCTGCTTAAGAGTTATTACCAAATTTCTCTTTCAGAATTTACAAATTCTTATATTCTTAAATTAAGACACATGATGAATGTTGCAGTGATTGTAAAACTGTTCAGCTAACCTTGCAGTTTCTCCTGCAGCACGTGAATCTGCTCGGCCTGTTTCAGGTTAGCCATCTTCAATCGACTGCTCTCTACCTCCATCTGAAACCACAGGAAGACAGCGGAGGTGTGCAGGGACACCGCTTAAGAGAGCACTTTCAAGGCAGTGTGTCTCAGTCCGGGGCTCTGGGAACCCCAGGCAGTCCACGTTTTTGCTCCCAGCCAGACAGTCCACATTAGTGTGCTGGGAGGGAGCAAAAACACGGACTGCCTGGGGGTTCCTGAGGACTGAGTTGGGAAACACTGTTCTAAGGCATCAATTAAGGTTCCCAAATAATCACTAGCACCATAATGTGAAATAAGAAGGAAAATGCTATCTTCTTTGAGGCCTTGTCTTATAGGGATTCACCGTGGGAAAATGAAACTACTAATTATAGCTGCGGGAAGCTAAGATTAAAAAAGGATTATTCAAAGGATTAATTTTAAGAAATTATTTATTTTAATCACTCAAAGTATGTGTTCTTCAGTGTAGGGTTTTCAGCAATGAGTCAAATGTGGGAAGGTTCCTTTGCCTTTGTAACAGTACCTCCCTCAACTTGAAGGTGACCCATTCCTTAATCTTGGCAGCTTTTTCTTCAATGTTCTTCGCCTCCTGGGCTCTGATCATATTCTGAAGACATTAGGGATGAAGTCATGGTATCAAGGTTATACAAAAAACTCCTGGAATCTATGACAAGAAACCTAATTTCAGTTGAAACAATCATTACCTGCTTCTCCAACTGCAGTTCCAACCTCTTTATCGCCATGTCTTTTTCTTGCACTTGATTGGTTACTTCTTGATACCTTCTGTATAAGGCATTTTCTGATTCGCTAGGCTGCACATTGGCTGATTTGAGCTTCTCCTCCATTACTCGGACCTGCAATGTGCCACCATTGTTTACTAAAAGGGGATTACTCAAGTGTGACCGCTATTACATCATAACACAATAAAACTTTTTACACATATTTCCCACAAAACATTGTAACTGAATTCTTAAATCAGACAGAGGTAACTGAACCGAAATTAAAGTGGAGTATTACAGGCTGTTGTTCTAATAGGATGTTAGGTTATATCTCTAGTTGTGTGGAGTTTAAGTCAAGGGAGGTGATGCTACGATTATACAATTCCTTGGTAAGACCCCACCTAGAATATTGTGT
>JAODJU010000025.1:11860475-11871059 GCA_026776725.1 Gnathonemus echidnorhynchus
AATCAGAGCTAGATAAGATTTTAACAACTCTGAGCTATTAGTTAAGTTCTCCCCAAATGAGCCTGATGGGCCGAATGGCCTCCTCTCGTTTGTAAACGTCTTATGTTCTTATGTTCTTACATCAGTTCAGGGGTTATCTGTCCCAACTAGCACCAGCTACAGTATGACTGACAGTAGAAGGATCACAGCCAATGTCTGTAGTAGCAAAGCTAGTGATGATATGAGATGAATTCTAGGTGACAATACGTTCTGATGTAATACGTTCTGATGTAATACGTTCTGATGTAATACATTCTGATGTAATACGTTCTTTCAGGCTGTGTTTGTATTTTTCATAATGTGCAAACAGATCTTTTGGTACAGAAGAACCTGTTCTCTGATAACTAACACATAGCTTAGTAGAACTTTATACTGAAATATAGCAGTTCCAGGTCCCTGAAAGAGCTGATCACTGAACTCTTGAGCAAAGCATTCAATCTGAATTTCTCCAGGCTGTAAGAACCGTACACTGCTTTGGCGAAAGCATCAGTCAGGCAATGACAGGAGGAGACGAGAGCAGAGATGAGCAGTATAAAGGAAGCTTCTGTGAGCCTTACGGGTGAGACTGAGACCCACAGGTCAGGACGCGCTGAGTCTGATCTGCACTTCTCCCACTGTGCCAGGCCCCTTTGTCTCAGGTGGCTGAAGCATTACAGTGGGAAGCACAAACTTATGACCCCCATCTCCATGCTGCTGAGTGACGCCTCCTTTGTTGCTGGGTGATCTCCGCCCCTCCCTCAAGCCCCCCCCTCAGGCGTCTGTAATACCCGCTAATAGAAAGTCACTAATAAAGCCCCCAAAACCCCGACTGAGCCCTTTCTCACCCAAATCACAGCTGGCTAAACAACTAGCTTATCGCTGGTCTTTTGTTCTTTCTTGATTCCACAATAATTTTACGCTGCAGGGAGCTGACCGCTCTCGCCCCCTTCAGACGACCAAATGATATGCGTGCCTGCGGGAAAGCGTAGCTAGCTATGATTATGTGGTTATAATCATTATTTTCGTAAAGTTTTCTGCCACTCACTGCATTATTACTGTACTTTCCACTTGATACGGCTCTTTTCTGAGTAAGTACTGTTAGAAATATTGATTTTGTTCGTATAATATTCATCTTATGCTCGCGTGAGAGTTTGCGTTCTCCCCGTGACATCGTGATGTTTTCTCCAGGTACTCAAGATCTCTCCCCCCCCCACCACCAGTGAAAAAACTTGCTGATGTTAATCTGAGTTTCCCAAATTGCCAGTAGCTGTGCTGGTGTTTTTGAATGAAAGCTATATAATATACGTGCATCAGTGTAGTTTTGCTTTAATAACACAACAGAGAACAATATCATGAACTGCTTCCTGACATGAGAAAGGGTATCTCATATCAGTCAACGATCATTAACTATGTATGAGAAGGAGAGCTTGATGATGAGTCTACCTGCTTCTCAGCAATATCAGCCCTCTGATCAGCTTCTGTCACCCTCTGTTCCAGCTCCTGCATCTGAAATGGGGGGGGGGGAGAATGATCACGGAGACAGGGGGCAGAGTAAGAGTCTATCTGAAGCCGGACGTGACTGAAAGTTGTCGTGTCTTAAGATGCTAACGAAACAAAATCACATACGAAGCACAGCATACAAAACGCAGAAATGATCGTGCTGAGATCTCCAGGGCCCTCAGTGAAACCCAATCACCAAAGAAGCCCTGCAGGTGGAATATGTAGACGAAAAAGCAACATGGCTGACGATCAGCAGACAGCTGGTGTCATTAATGTCCTGATGCAGGCTGTCATTAGTGCTGGGGGTCAGCTGGCTGTGCCCCCCCCCAGTTCCGGGTGAAGTCCATGGGATGCAATCAGTCTCTGGCCTCCAACGGACCGCCATGACTGCATGGAGAGGCAGGTTCAGCTCACACAATGCAACCCCCCCCCCCACCACCACACACACTTAATCCCCCACCACTGAAGGAATTCAGAGGTAGGCAGGATTTATTGGTGGCGGGGGGCAGGGGGCAGTGGTGGGCAATAAGGGTCGCCTCTTGGTCAGGCTATTTCAAAGAAATCTTGAGTTGTCTCAGGCGTGTGTGCTTTTGTGTAGAGGGTAAAACACAACAGGAGATGAGAAAGAGACGGATCACGGGTGTTGCAAACCCTCAATGAATCCCTCCATTCAGTTAAGGATGGTGTAAACCCAGTGTAGCACCACATGACAACTGTCATCACATGGATCTAAAGTAGCTTGAACACACTATCGATAAATAAGGTGCTTAAGTAAAGAAGACGGTTTTGCAGGATAAAGGTATCAAATATGTGTGAAATGACAATGGCTAATGTTTTTACGGAAAAACAAGCCAGATGACTAGCTGGGTGATTATCTCTTAAACAATGTTTTTAGATTTTTAGAATGCTGACACTCAGCTTAACAGCACATTAAGGCAAACGTGATTCAAACTCAGCAGGGAAGCAGAGGGCTGGATTGGAAAATCTCTGCACGAGGAGTCGAAGGATCAACTCCCTTCACAGAATGTATAATGTTAACAGCAAGTCTATTTCCTGACCTGACAAAGGTGCAGACTTGGGTAATGTGCTTCCTGCTGGAGGATAACTGAGCGCAAACTCTGCAAATTCTGTGACCCAGTACTAACAGAGCAAGCCAATAATCAGTTCCAGCTCTTGACTGGGGGGGGGGGGGGGGGCTTCTCTTTTTGTTCACCAACTCTCTCCTTTTTCTCCCTGCTGAGGAGCGCCGGCCTTGTTCCCAGAATAGAAGGGGCTCAGGTTCCCAGCGGTCAGTGACCAGACCAGCACGCTCACACACAGATCACCCATCGACAAAAGAGCACCTCCCGCATTCAAGCCTCCACATGATTAGATCGAGGACGTTACTACTGGCGTCGAAAAAAAAAAGTCAAATAAATTGTGTTAAAGCCTTAAGCCTCAAGCTTTCAGCATCACTGCATGTTGCTGCTGAAGTAATAATCCTCAGCTAATACCTCAGTTATCATAAATTGCTATCGAATTTATCTGTTGTATTACAGTTATTAACTCTCCATGGCTTAAGCCTGATGGTGCATACTATGAGTTGTTTTGTTTTGCCACCTCAAATGGATATGCAATGGATAAAATCTACAAAAATTATGGTGGAATGTTCTGTTCATTTTTTTCTTATATAAAGTGAATGGTTACAATATTTCGACCTTACGATGGGTAAATGTTTTTAACTTCCAGTACATTATTCAATACATTGCATGTGATATTCAGCACTTTATTGTAATTATATGCTTTGTGTTAATGATTTTGCCCAACTGTAGGCTAAGGTGTTCTAAGCACCTTTAAGGTAGGCTAGGCTAGGCTATGACGTTTGCTAGGTTAGGTGTGCTGTATTAAAATGCATTTTTGCGTTCTGATTTTGTCACCTTATGATAGATAAATATTCTGTCAGTGTCAAAGTGGAAAGAGTGATCTTTTGTTTTGCAATAATAATAATAATAATAATAATAATAATAATAATCTTTATTTAATTAGGACTTTTCATACATCAAATGTAGCTCAAAGTGCTTCCCATGAAGGTTGGATGTCATTTGTTTCTGAAGTCAGATGCTGCTTGGATTAAATGTGCATATCATTAGCTTAGCTTGTTTAGAGTCGACTGGGCTTTTGATGGCTAAACATCTGAACTGACTGAACCTGTTTACATCTAGATTTCCAAGCTCATTAAAAACGCAGATGGAGGCAGCCTCGACCAAAACACGTCAAAGGGGTACGAAACTGGGATACTGATTCATGCCATCAAGGTAATGTGACTCCAGACAGACAGGAAGTGACAAAGACCTCCAGAGTCTTAGTGTGCTGTGGGTTCAGAGTGGGTAAAGGTGGGGGTACAGGTTCAGGTAAAGCCATGGCACGTAAAGAATGTGTTTTCTCACAATCTGTTCAAACTGAATTATATGTTTTTGCCTTGTGTTTTCATACATGAAACTGGTCCAGAATATCAGTTACTCTTTCTGAAAAGCAATGACACTCTAGAAGCAATGACATTCGAACACATTCAGACTGCAAGTACCTGCATTGTACTGCAACAAAACATGATCGAGAAGGAGGTGATTACATGTGTGCTAAACAGCAATTTGATCAGCGCCCCCATCAGGTCACATCTCCCAAGGCGAGTAGGGATCTGAACCATAAATAGCTGGGTCCCATCAGCGCCTTCTCCATTCGTAATCTCATCTGTGTCGACGTAGGAGGGCAAGGCGCCAGATGCAATGTTTACGCTGCAGCCTGGCGTGGCCGAGGATGAGAAGACACAGGCGAGTCAGCTGACATTTCAGTCGTTCAGTCTACGTCCCTGATGCGTCACTTTGCAGTTAACGCTATATAACTCTGTAAAACTCTCTAAGCAGGTGGGACCAGTTACAGCATCTTCAAATAAAACACTCAGCATGAAGTTTACTTTGTTTACAGGAATAAAAATCTGAGCTTGCAATGTCATAGCAGCCATGAGAACATGCGCGCACAGAATCGTAACAATACCGGCCGGCACACATCTTCACGCTCTATGTCTGTTGTAGACACACGGCGTGTTAGTGAGAGTGTGAAAATTGCTTTTCCACTGAGGGGCAATATCTTTTTTCTCTTCACTATTGCAAAAAGAAGAGCAGAAATTTGTGAGATATGCAACATTAGCAACTTAAGTTCACACTACACGATTTTAGCCCTGATTTTCCGCTTGCCGACAGTTTTTGGAGATCGCTGACAAAACTCCCAGATCGGAGGTATATAGCCCCAGGATGGAATAGACAATCTGCGGTTGTAAATGTGAATTCAATCGACTAGGCAAGATCAATCTGTTGTGACTTAGTCTGCAATATAACCAATCAGATTTGCAATATAACCAATCAGAATCAGTTATGCTTTATTTAGAGCCCGCCCACTGAGTTTGATGGGTGACTTTGACAGATAATTTTAATGGTTGCTGGAGTCATTTAAATTGTCATTTAAACTAATCAGTTGCATGCAATAAATATCATGTTATTACGAACTTTGAAGGGGTACTACCTGCGTGGATTTGTATACATTCCCACAGTGTAGAGCTGAGTAGCTATGCAGGCTGCATGTCTTCAGTGGGATTAACTGTGATAACTGTTCTCTTCCCCAGGATGAGAAAGAATCGGCTACAACTAATCAGTTCGAGTCAATATAGCTGGTCCCAGTGTGTGAAATACCCGTCAATATTTGGGGGGGGTCCCCATCTCCCAATTGTTGCGCAATACTGATCTTGAGACCCCCTTAAAATTTTCCTTTTGAGGCTTTCAGGGGGTCTCACGGGTTAATCGGGGGTGTCAGACCCCCCCCCCCGGACCGCCCGTATTTCGCACACTGGCTGGTCCTATGGGCAGATCTAAGTGTGATCAATATTACATGCACCAAGGACTGGAAACACTTTGAGCCAACGTAGGAGAAAGTTTGATATGGGGAGGCAGGGAACACACACTTAATTATTCCAGCATAATGATCTACTTATTTGGGGGATGGTGGGGCAATTGTGCCACCCAATTACTACAACAGTACTTTGAGCTCATCAACCCTCTCGCTCCCTCTCTCTGCAGGACCGAACCTGAAATGCAAAGTACGGTTAGCCATTCTTGGCGACAGGTTGAGCATACATCACAAGCCCCAAGATGCCATCACAGTAACGTAACTCCAGACAAACAGGAAGTGACAAAGACCTCCAAAGTCTTAGTGTGCTGTGGGATCAGAGTGGGTCGTGTTGCATTCTTCACATTCTGATGCTCGGTGAGGGTCACAATTCTTAATCCTTGATCAGAACCTTATAGTTTTCGTAACGACTGAAATCCCCATTTCATACTAGATTCTCAATAGAAGTCAACGTTACCACCAAGTTATGCCCCAATGTCTAAACCCAGAGGGCGATATAATGGTTCGAAAACACTGATTAACTAGCATCCATAAAAGGCGAAGTCAGGGAGGACTGGATTTGGTTGGATCTACAGCCCCAATGAATGCTGAGCTCAGCAGACAGAAAGAAGGATGCAGCCAACCGGAGATAAGGTGGCACGGGAGAAGATAACAGTCTATCCCCACAGCAGAGAACATCCCTCAGGCAGATAACAGCATCCAACGGCAGGCAGTAGAAGCTGCTGCAGGGACTCACGTCACTGTCATCGCTCACCTACTGTCACACATCAAACCGACTATGGGAAAAAGAATGAATGAAAAACAGCTCAGCTACAAATACGCGGCATTAGTGACCAACGGGCATGCCCGCACCTCGACTGGAGAACAAGATGACTTGTGCAAACTTCTTTCAGCATCCGAATCCAGATCCAAATATAGCTAGTCCCTTTACTCCGACTCAGCAATTATGGGCTTTTTGCCAACCAGCTAGTCACCCCCCCCCCCCACACATTCAACCATAAAACCCCACGGGCAAAATTAACTCTAGCTCACTGTGTGATACCTCTTCAGTCTATAATAATTAACCCTATGAACAGACCTATTTACTGTGAGCTGCAGCTCAGTTATTAATTACACCCAGCTGTGCAAGAACACCAAGGTGACGTCTGTTTTGTCTGAAGCAAAGAGAGAAAATGTACTGGTTCTGAATATCCGATTCAAAGAGTTTGTATGATACGGTACAGCATGGTGTTGTGCAAACCTTTGCGAGACAAACTCAATTCCTCTCTAGAGTGCCTAGACCGTAGGACCTCTGTGCTTGGTCTCAGTCGACGTGTCAGTGCAAGTTGGGCCACTTTCTATAGCCAGGGCCTGGTCAGTGTGCGCCGGTCCAGCAAAACAATTCAGCCTTGCTCATGCGCGCTAAGATGCACAAATATGCTCCCACAGACACACACACAACCACACACATGCATACGCATTCATTTCTGTCGTTGCAGGAACTCGCCCGCAGTGCTGGCTGTAATGGATTTTACAGGTCCTTACTCCACTCCAATTGGTGCCGATCTTTCCTAAAAAAAGACTAAACTGTAAAACAAATGCTGCATGGTTTGTGGGGGGGGGCATCCCTATAATTCCTTTTTTCCCTCAAAATAGGTCCCCACTAAGTAAGCATAGCCTTGCATCCACGCAGACAGGAAGAGCGTCCAGGAGGACGTCCGCCCGTGACCAGGCAGCTCTCCAGCCGGGGTTCCGCCCCCTCTCTCGTTCCACATTCCCGCCCACACACCTGTGGTTTCAATCTAGCGGCCGCATCTCTCCGCAGAACGACAGTCAGCCTCCGCTACGCTTTCCCTCTCTCCCTCCCCCAGAAGCCGTGTTTAGCTCCTCATCTGTGCGAGTGACGGGGGGGGGGGGGGGGGGGGGGGGGGGGGTCGGCGAGCATCTGAAGATGGAGCCACTGAAGACATAACAATGTCGGCTTCAAACGGCAGCTTATTCTGTTCATCCAAGATTCTACTCAAGCAGACAAATGACTAAAACAAAAGATGACTGAAGTGCTTTAAACAGTAAATCACTGAAATCATTTGAATCAAGAACACAGTGAAGAATGTTTAATGAATCAAAACACTACAATGTTGAGTCCGAAAGAGGCTGCTTTCAACATTTTCTTTAAATGCCGGACAGGCATGACATGTTCCATCATTTTATTAGGTGAACAGGCCAAACCTAAGAACCCACTCCGACATTTTCTGAACACCTCTGGTCCCAGAAACATAGTGGTTGGGGATGAGACTATGAGGAGTGGCTGGGTAGACGAGAGGAACACAGAATACAGACAGCGTCCTCCATGCTGGACAAGCAAAACGTTTGTTTTCTGCCAGTTCTGTTCATTCACCATCATTCTGATGAAACTACAAAGCAGAGAATGAATTAAGAAACCGCATCCCCCCCCCGGCCCCCCCAACATTTCTGCACAAACTGCGACGGCTCCATTTTGGTCATATGCTCTACACTGAAAAGCAATTCAAAAGACAGCATGGGATAGAGATTAACTTAAACGTTAAACGAGTTCCCATAAAAAGTGAATGTTTCTAGTTTTGCCTAACACAAACAAGCTTATTCTGCCAGCTTAAAAATAAATTCCAATATTTCCATAAAATGTCTGAAATAAAAGTTCAAGGATCATCTGTAATTCACTCAAGAATGTTTAAGTCCGTGCTTACAAAATATCACATAAAAACCACTTAATGGCCTGTTAGGTCCTTGCAGAATTCTAAAATAAAGGATATACCCAATAAAACTTATCAACAGAACCACTGTGGGCAATTCTATGGTAAGCTTTTACATCACTGCTTCTTTTTATTAAGCTAACATTTTTAAATGTAAAGTTCTTAATTGCAGGACTGCAATGCTTTTACAAAGCTATGCATTTATTTATTTTGGAGAGAGTAGCCATTAAACAGACATAGTAAAATGTACTTAAACTTTCAGTTATGCAATGCAATAAAGTGCATAAATAAATTCTGGTCATAGTCGTGGCCTTTTAACATACTCCTTTAATGGCTATAGATCACAGAAGTCACATGGATGCAGATCCGGAGCTTCTCTCCTGTCGTGATTCAGATCAACAAAGGCATAAACAACAGTTCTGTGTTCACCCCTAAAGACACATACAAGTAATTCTGCAGTTCCTCAGTACAGCACTCGTTCCCCTGTTTTCTAACGATATGCTGCAGAAGTCACGTAAAATAGATGGTAGCTTGATAGATGATATGAGGGAGACGGTATTAAATCACAAGCATGTCATTGCACCTTAATCAACTGCCCTGCTTCTCAGGGGGCTCCTGGTTTGTGTTCACTGAATTGAAATTAATGAATGTGGTTAATTATTACTCTAAACCAATGCAGGTGCTAATGTATCAGAAGTGTAGGGGGGGGGCATTGGGAATCCCAGGCCAGGCCAAAGTCAGGTTATCAATCCATTCCTTCACTTCTCCCAAGCTTTATCACCAGTTATATTGGTCTCAATCCTGATTTTTCTCACCCCAGAAAAAAATGTACCAAGACCTCGACGCAAAGCCAACAGCAAACTGTCGCCCTTCCAAAGACCCGACGGCCATTTTGTGTTCTTGTGTGTTTCCCTGGTGTTAAAATGGTTCTTTTTTGTTTTGCTAAGTCCATCTCCACTCCTGTGCACACATTTAATCCCCATTCCTTCCTACCGTCTGTGTCACCCCAGCATACCTCAAATAAGAATAATTACTTTGGTAACATATCTGCGGGTAAGCTTGGATGGTATTTGGGTAATACGGAATTCTGGATAAATCATGGTATTTTGAATTTTTTTAATTTTATAATTTTTTCAATGGGGACTTGCCGTTCCCCCCAGTGAATTTTTTTGGCAAGATATCAAATCCCTGGAATTGTGTCGCCTTTAAAAATGAAATACCGTCCAGAGTATAACTCCTGAACAATTTGATACCACCCAAGCCTACCTATAGAAAAACTTTAAGGATCAGAACTGCCCATTCATGTAAGACCAGAAATAGGAGCCAGTCCAGATGCATCCACACAGCCTTACCTTCTCAGTCCAGATGCATCCACACAGCCTTACCTTCTCAGTCCAGATGCATCCACACAGCCTTACCTTCTCAGTCCAGATGCATCCACACAGCCTTACCTTCTCAGCCAGTAGCTCTCGGATCTTCACGGCCTGCAGTCGGAACTTCAGGAGCTGCATCTCCAATGCAACGCATCTCTTCTGCCAGTCTGTGCCATCTGTGCCCACAGGGCCGGCACAGCCACCCTCCACGATCTCAGCCATCGGCTTCCTCCCCGCTGCCTCCACCGGTGGGCCTGCGATGGGAATACGAGGGCCATTGGTCCGCCTTTGCCAAAACTCAAAGGCAAATTTACCCAACAAGCAGCTCTGACAATCTGACATGCAACCCCTTTGTATCCCAACGCTGCACAGAAAAGAGGAAAAGTACATGAAGCTGATGAAGGTCAGAGACTCAAAACATCAAAGAGCAACAGCCAATGGCAGCACTCTTTTACTTCAAAAGCAGACACTTTGAACATGACAATTAAGGTTTCTGTTTCCATTCCTGTAAAACCATTTAAGCTAACACAAAGTTTCCCAAGACTGAAATAAACAAAACGGGTTGTTGACTCTAACAACACACAAGTTCTGTCTAAAGAAAGACATACAAATGTCCTTCTCTGGATTTTAGAAATTAGTGCCAAGAGCAGCTGTTTATTTCATTCTTTTTTTTCTCTTGATGAGAAGACTTCATATGGTTTACCGAGAAAACAGCTGACGATTAAGTTTGCCATTATGAGCTCATGATAACACTATTAAACAAAGGCTTCCTGTTTGACCGTGAAACTCTGGGGAGGACCGAACAGGACAGAGCAGCTTGAAGGTCATGGAGACCAAGGACTTCTTCTCATCAGCTGTTAGAGTGGCCTTCGGAGCCTCCACCTTCAACACCCCCCACCCCCCTGCATTACAAATATCTACCAGGGGTAAAACTGGAACTGCCCCAACACAACAGTCTGGGCTATCACAGAGATGGTGAACAGTCTGGGCTATCACAGAGATGGTGAACAGTCTGGGCAATCACAGAGATGGTGAACAGTCTGGGC
>JAODJU010000025.1:11871159-11884491 GCA_026776725.1 Gnathonemus echidnorhynchus
GAGATGGTGAACAGTCTGGGCTATCACAGAGATGGTGAACAGTCTGGGCAATCACAGAGATGGTGAACAGTCTGGGCAATCACAGAGATGGTGAACAGTCTGGGCTATCACAGAGATGGTGAACAGTCTGGGCTATCACAGAGATGGTGAACAGTCTGGGCTATCACAGAGATGGTGCACTGGCTGCTCTACAGGGGAAAATGAGCAATATGCAGGGAGCCAGATGTGGGGATACAGGGGTTTAGACTATCTTTACCTGAGACAGAAAGCAGGAAGCAACTGTTTCACACACCACATGCTCTCACACTCTTGCCTTGCTGATAAAGCCTCGTGTCACATGCGTGAATATTCACACCAAAAAGACTTGCCCCAGATTCTGGTTTTTAAGTGACTGTAACATGATAGACATAGAATCTGTCAAAAGATTAAAAAATGCACTTAACACGTTAGTTGTTTCTACACCCTTTCTGATAGCACTAGATGTCTTAAGTTTCAAGTAATTTTACCATCCATCCATCCATCCATCAATTTATCTGCTACAGGGCTCGAGACCAACTTTTTCCACTAGTAACACTTGTGCTCCTTGCTGAAAATTTTAGGAGCACCAGCAGAAAATTTAGGCGCATCACTTAAACCGACATGCAACACAACACATTCATATTTTCCCATCTTAACCGTATTACTGATAAATGCTTGGGTAATAAATATAAAATTTACATAAATATTAATTTGTTGTTTTATTTTAATCAATGTATATTAAACAAAATTCCACATGAAATATCTTGTTTAAGATTAGTTCACACATAACATTTCTGTTAGAAATTTGGTATTTAATGAATGCATGCATAATGAAATTCACTGTAAAGTGTGGAAACTTGTATGGAAAGATACTTTTTGTACATTTTGTATTATATCGCTTGAGATTGTATCTTTGTGTTTGTTTACATTGCAGTTATAGAACACCTGGTTGGATTTCACAGGTGAGTGTTTTTTAATCAGTGTAATGTAATACTGCTCCATTTATTAAATTTCCAAATACTGCAATGTTAGGGAAAGGTCAGTGGATTGTGGGAATGGCTGTCGCTAAGACAAACAAAAGAGAGGTACTGTGCATTACTGAGGACACAACTTCAACCTCCAATGATTTAGCCAAATCATTTTAAGGATCAGTTAATACTTTTGAAACAACAGCGTAATGCATTATTAGGAGTCAATAGAATTGTACTTGTTTTTGTAAAATCAAAAGGGAGTCAAACAACAGTAATAAGCAGTTTTATTAACTTAAATCCTAAACTGACAGCAAATGCCATAAACTAAACTTATTAAAGATGATCTTTAAAATCCTCAGTTATCTAAGCAACCACAACAAAACAGAATTATAATCCTATGCTTGAAATCATTTACAAAAAAAGCATACAAAGTACTAGTAAATGTTTAAACAAGATATATTAATAGAATTATAACGCTACAAAAGGACACTGAATGTAACTACAGTATGATGCAATTAAAACTTTAAAGGCTTCAAAGTGGAGGGTGAGGTAAATGTAATTAAAATTTGGTCTAATGGTTTCATTTTAATGTGGGCAAAGGAAGTTACATTGTGTGTGCGCATGGAGGAGATAACTATTAAAAAACAAAACTGAACCACAAGACGAGAGAAAAACTGAAAGTCCACCTCTTACAGGAACAAACCAATTGCTGGTTAAACACATTCTAGATCTATGGACACCCCTTGGAGGGCAGGTCCAATGGTCTTTACCCACACATTAGTGTCTGAATGAGGTAGCAGTGTGGGCTGGGTTTTGTGCTGGGTGGGGCCGGGCTGAGGTCCTTCTATACCCATGTTTATCAGGGAGCACTGGGCTTATAACTGCCTATCATTCAGAATAAAGAGAAAGCACATGTGGTCATTGGGTCCTTCCAATAGGACGAATCATGTGCAGGAAACCCAATGTATGACACAGCCAGTGCTCTTGGATTAATCTTAATTCATGTTTAATAATAATAATAATAATAATAATAATAATGTTTTTTTTTCAGCCAATATCTTGTTCCCCATTTTTTGGATTATTGTAAGTAACAGGTGTAAAAGAAACAAATATTTGCAGTGCTTCCAGAATATTGTTCTGCAATATGGTCCACGTAGCACCAGAAGAGGTCTGACCGACACAGATGTTCACAGTGGAATATAGTCGCTGCAGGAGATGAAAAGGAATAGAGGTTCTTGGAAAACTCTGAGATAGCAAATATGGCCTGGCAGCCTCCAAGTCCAACGAGGATTACGCTGACTTTTCTGCTGCACTTGCCAACAAAACCACCAGACAACTTCTGTCACAATAGCTGATGGAGGATTATTCACGCTGCCCGAGTTTGAGAGAATCCTGGGGTCCAAACTTCATGTGTTGTTAAGAATCAAACCACAGGACGCTGGCTGAACGAGTTCCATTCATTAAGAACAGCAACAATAGGGGAACATATCACAATGCAGTAAGGATGCGAAGATATCGCAGCATGCAAGAGATGATGAGTTAACAGGATAATTATGCCAAAATGGATTAATATGACAGTTTAAAAACCAAAGCAGATTTTCCAGAGTAGGTATAATATGGAAAATAGCCTTTTCCAAAGAAGCACTTAAGATCCGATAAATTTTATACATTTTCACTGGCTGATCTGAAACATCCAAATATAGCCGTTCAAAGAAACTATTTCATATACAGAAATCATCCAGTTTATCAGGTGAAAGCATGACAATGCAGGGATAGTCCTGGTTATTTGGGATCTGAGGCAGAGCAGAATCTTTGGGGTCAAACACAGAGACCCTGTAATACCACACATATAGGTTAATCATCTCACCCTCTCAGCCGCACACACACACGCACACACACGCACTCACACGCACTCACACGCACACACTTCCCTTTCACCCCTCTTTTCACTGCGCTTTTCAGCATCAAGCTGTGGTGATGTAACCTATTAGGTTATCCAATGATGTCATTTCTCCAGACCTTTCAAATCTCAGTTAATGTTGCCCATTCTGTTCTCTACTGTCATTGTGAAAGCCGAGCTAATTTGCCTTTTTTTCCAGGGAAGGGGAATCCACAGGAACAGCTTATGTATTTTAATCTTCCCTGGCATTTGTCAGCTGGTGTAATTACCAAGGACAAACAGGGACCGGTTCTGTGCACTCAGGCCCCTGTCCACACTCCTGTTTCATTTTGGCCACGTAGGACTGACTTCATGACATTTCTGTCCTTGCATTTGGTTTCCATACATGAGCTCTTTCTCAAAGAAAACAGGCCGCCTTCTACATGGCATGACAGCCTGCTGTCCTTTGCCTGGTAAGAGAAATAATTGCACATTCCCTTGCATGGAACTTTACTTTTGTCCACCCAGCTTGAACCTGCTACCCTGATGACACAAGGTGTGACCACAGAAGCTTCAGGCCTGGATGAGTTACCCTCATGATGGGTGCAGAACGTGTGGCCAGTTCCTTTTTGTCTTATTCCAATGGAAACACGTGCACTTTGCCGTCAGCGACATCTAATTGAGAGAATGTCAACAAAGCCTGCCAGGCTGCCACAGTGACTGACAGTGGCTGCAGAAATGACAACCCTTGGATGATATCTATGCAGCGAAGCAGCAACATGTGACACGGCAAACTCGAGTCTCGTGTTGTTGCCGTCGAGACGTCAGCACAAAATCGCACAACTTACAGATTCCCTAAAACTGTGAGCAGAAGCGTGAAAATAAGCCCCAGTAAATGAATCAACAAATCATAATCAGTCTGTCCTCTCAATTTACGCCACTCCAACCCACTTAGAGTGCACATACTGTCAAACACACAATGAGTCACCAGACAGCAATGGATTGGGCTCAATACAAACTGGGAGTGATTCAGATGAATTTCAAATTGGAGGGAAAACTGATGAGATATCAACAATGTAAGCTGTACTAAAGATTTTAACAGTTGCGCTATTTCTCCCTAAATGGGATTATTTTTTGTTTCATTTCAAAACATCATTGATAGAAATATCAACCTTTACTGACATTTACTTAAACAGCCATGAAAATCATACTTTCAAGGTGATAAATGTAATTTCCTGCTGGCTGTACCCGTGGGAACAGCAGGACTGCGTGATCTATGGTGAGGCTGACTGTTACAGAAACAGCGCCCAAAGCCTCAGTGTGACTGAAAGATATAACACAACCCTGCTTACTGTCCTGCTGTCAAATGATTGCAAATCCTGTGTAGGGCAGTCATGCTTCTATGCCCTAGGAAAGGTAGAATATAATTTAATTTGCATATCCACCACTTAAAGAAACTAACGCAATGAATGACGCTCCATTCTACAGGTCAGCTGTGTCTACGACTTCAAAAAACTAAAATTATCACAATTTTACATGTAATATATCAGTACTTCCAACAAGCAGTAATGTCCGACTGCTGAAGGACATAACTCTGGCGGCGACAGCACATTTGGTCAAATTTGTGAGCCGCTGAAAGAGACGTTTCCATCACTGCACTTAATATTCAGTTTTAAAATTACGTGTAGCTCCTGTATTCCGAATGGTGGATATTGGTAATTTGCAACGCACAGGTGTCAGATAGCTAGATCCTGTGCTAGTCCAGCAAACTCTTTCATTACAACTTTGGCCCGACCCACTCACTCATCTGAGCATAGACCCTCTGCTAGCCCGTAGTAGTTTTTTTTACTTAAATGCAACACGACGAAAAGTTTATTTCATTCTGATTTCCGGAGGGACACCGGCGGTAGGACGCAGTCGACCGTACGGCTATTAAAATCCCATTTTATTTTGTTCCATCCGTTTTTCCCTGATATCGCATGTGAAATTACCTTGTGACTTTCAGTGCGCTTCCTCTCCGTCCACTTGCGTTTACACCATCAACCCCCTCCACGAAAACCACATGGTGGTGTCCCGATCACTCAGTATTTAGATAAATGTCCCCAGACCTCGACACCAGGTTTTCATACTGCCTCGACCTTCCCTCCCTGCTGTCCTGAGTATGAGACATCCAGCGGCCACTTGCCCCCATTCACCGGGATCATCCCCTATTCCTTTAAAGGGCGTCGTGTAGGGTCGGGTTACAGTGCAAGCCAAACCCCCCTGTATATAACTGCACAGGATATTGCATCAGAGCTCCGCTTACCTAGTATTCTAATACCTTATAAAACAGTCTATATATTTGTATATAGTACCAGAGGATATCGCTGGATATAAACATTTTATGTTTAAAAATATATTTCATCAAGATGCTGCAAAAGATGAACAAGACATAAAGAAATGCCAGTAATGTTATTTTAAATAATGAAAATGTACACATTATGTATTAAATAATTAAACACTAAAACTAAATTCGACATAGACTCAAAGGTAGGACCCAGTGTGCAGTCAGTGCACTGCGGACATCGCCATAACTTTCTCTGAAGTGTGGAAACTGTAGTTAACCTTTTCAGCACCGCTATTTCAAATGAAGGAATGTTAAAAGTTTGCACAAATATTTTTAAACTGTTACAATTTGATTTGAGGGTTGTAAAAAAACCAATCAGCCGTTACTAAAGCAATAAAACTGTTTTGGTAGGCAGTTAATGGGGCTTTCGAGACTGCCACCAACACAGAGGAGTATTGAGCTACTCCTTTAGTTACATATGTGTCGCTTTCCAGCTAAACAGAAATAATGTAGAAACTGTAAATGTGTTTCACTTACAGTAGCCATATGTAGCGGGGCATCTTATAATCCCTTTATACGGTGCTATTATGTTGCTGTTCTTTAGTCTTTTTTTACGCTATATCTTTATTTATGTCATATGTACTATTTTGTTTCTTTTAATGTCTTTATTTTCCATTTACTATTCATTATGACGGAGTTGACCGCCTTGCATTTCACTATGCGACAAAACTCGCGAATCTCTGAATCCTTGAACATATAGAACCTTCTTCCATCCTGTTGCTGAGAGTTTATGGGAGAATAAGGAAACTTTTTATTGCACTCTGACCTCACCGTGCAAATCTGCTCCGTAAGATTTATGCTGGAGTAACTGCGGAGAGCAAACGGTGTCATTTGGGAAAGTTCGACGTTGTAGCATGAAGCATTAAGCGCAGGCCCAGCGTGTGTGGATGTGGTACGGCTCCTCAACCCCCCCACATGTGGAGCAGTTTGGCCAAGCTACAGCATAACTGTGCGATCGCGTGGCCCTGCATTCACTCAAGCAGCCCTAACTCCCCGGCCAGGAGGATGATAAGATGGAAAAACAACGTCGCAAGCGTCATGTTCGTAGATGGCTGGATTTGTTTTAATAATCATAGTCATGACACACATTTCAGTGCTTTCCACTGTGTGTAAACACCCAGGACCCATTATCTGTGATGTATATGAACATGTGTGGCACTTTGCATACCAGCTTGAGATGAGTGTGTGTACTTTAGGTATGTATTATAAATATTTTTATTTATTTATTTATTTATTTAACATCACTGTTTTTCTTGTACATCTGTTAATGCAGTTTTGGGTCTTCAAACCCAGTGATCAGTCTGGGTCTTTTAAACGGGTCTTTTTACAGAATGATCCAATGCCCTCAGTGTAAACAACTGCATTAACGCTTTGCTGTATGGACGTGCATAGTTCACTAATGCGTGCTTGATCTTTATCGCTGGGTGAGGGGGGATTAGTGCACCAGAGTAAGCATTGCAAGTATAGATTTCATAATGTCAACTCATATACTGAACTACCGAAACCACTGTGGTAACAAGCATGGCAGTATATCTATCGGACCTACAAGACCACTGTACGCATACTTCATTGCTGATGAAACAATCATGGGATGCCAATTAAAATTTTTATCTTTACTCTTTTGCATGTGAACCTAATAATACTGTATCAAAGCTGAATAGAGTTCTTACTTTTCATCCTTCTAATATGTCATTTCTAACTGTTACACTGAGCACCCTGAAGATTTTTCGCCCTGTTTAATTACGTCTGAGCAGGAGTGCTCCTCTTGATGTTTGATCTCCCATAACGTTGTTTTTAGCTATAAAATGAAATTCTTCTTGTCTGTATTGTCCCCATATAGTCTCGATAGTTGCACTTTCTATTTGAAATGTCATGCATTTATTCAGCGTTTGTAAACTAATGTGCACGTGACAGGTTTTGAGTGAGATTTTGTCTTATTTGCGTGGGGAAGGTTTTAAGTCAGATATTCTGTTATCTGTTATTCTGTTTTGATAAGTTATTGTGGAAAAAACCTCTGGGGTAGTGGTTTGGTTTCTCTCATCCTATCCTTAACAGCTGTCCTTCTCTGTGTTTAAGTAAGATTCGGGAGAGAATAGAACCTCAGGTATATTTCCAAGTAAAACAATCACCTTTGGTCACAGATGGCAGGAGCGCGGCAAACCAAAGATCTTTAAATCATAGGTTCAAGCTAAAGGTTGTTTAGTTTTCTCACAACTATTCATTACGGAATACTCCTCTACATTTTAGAAGGGTAATGTTATTGTCTCTTCCATGTGTTGTCTGTCTCTTGACCTTGCTGGAAAGATGTTTCGTTTGATGATGAACCAGCTTTGGACGTGGCCATGCTGCCTGCACCTTCTGGATCTCCAGCGTTTAAAGTTGTGAGAGGTGTCTCAGTCAGAAACCCAATATTTATGGCTGATTGATTGGTCAGCTGCTGTTTCGAAACTTGCATTTCATAGCTGATTGATGGACTGTGGCCTGTAATTATTGATGTCTACAGATTGTTGACTGAGCAAAACAGAGAAACCACCATATTTAATAGGGATTGTCGGAGACCAGTAGTGAAGTTGGCTGCAGCCTGTCTACCACGGTGCTTCAGTGGCACTTTGCTCTGTATTGAAATGAGCTGAAGATCAGGGAAGGTCCTTCACAGATGAGCAGAATGCTACCCTTTGGTCTAGTTGGACAATCTTTTGAGGAAGATTTTTTTGTGCATGCTTTGTAAACGTTTCCTATAGACACAACACAGACCTCCAGCACCCGTTTTGTGGACAGAACAATTTTGTACACGTCTCTTTGTTTATGTGGAGACTCAGGGAAATGAGTAGGGGCATGTGGAAGGAGCGGCGCAGGGACGTGAGCAGGAGGCAGGCATCAAAGTCAGCTGAAGGGCAGAGGTGGAACTCATGCCTTTTACAAGCTGTGTAACAGCCCTCAACTTTGGCCCTGCAAACATTCGAGGCACTCTGCAACACAACCCCTCATTTTTGAGAATTCAGTCGCAAAATTATCACCTAACTCTTGGAAAAAGTTTTTTTTTTTTTTTTGATTTTCATTATTTAGTCTCATATTTTTTAGATTTTTGGTTCAGTCTTACAATTTTAATGACGCTTTATTGATTCCGTTTGACATACACGCAGTTACACCTCCAATGTTGTGGGCTTTTGGTCTCTGTGGATAGAGTTTGCAGGTTTTCCCCATTTTAACACAGATATTCCACACATGACTTTGACTCTTTATACTCAGCTGATTGGTTGAAACATAATCTTGGTCTGGATTTGTACTCTCTGGACCTGAAATCTCCACCTCTGTTAGGTACCTATGGATTAAATCTGTTTGTGCTGGTAGTTGCCTGCTCTGATGATAAGTTGAACTGCTTAGGTTAATATGTTCTGAGCTAATTCTTCAGTTTGTCAGCTGTGGTTATTTCAGCACAAAGGAAGGGGTGGAAAGGGAGGCTTATATGGGTGTAGAGAGGCCCTGCTAACTCTCCCGTAATAACACATCCTAGTGCCCCCCAGAGGCAGCGGTTAGCATTAAGCGGCAGGTTCCCTACGGCCGGGGTGAGCGGCAGAAAGTGTGGCACGGAGCCCATAAGATCCAGGGCAGATGAGCATCGTCCGGCCAGTTGGATGCAGTTGCAGTTTGGAGAGTCAGACGTTGGCACAAGTGCTCTGTGTCACACTGATGACCTGGCGGTCACCACTCACTCTGTCTTGTCTACTGAATGTTTTCTCCAAGCTGTAGTCTGTAAGCATAATTATACAGGCTCAAGGCCGACACAGAGTCTCCTCTCACTGTTACAGAATGTCATTGTTTTTTTTTTTTTGTGACCGCTAAGTCAAAATGTCCAGAACTGTAATGCAATTATTTTAAAATAGATACTTTTAACTGCTTTGCATCCAAATTTTGTATATCTTGGATTGTACATCATACTGGGGTGGTGTTTGGTGCCACAGTTTCGACCTCAGTGCCTGTGACCGGAAGGTTGCCGGTTCAAATCCCATCCTGAGCCAAATAAGAATAGTCATATAGCTATGGACCCTGCACTTTAACCCCAAGCTTTGTGTGTGTGTGTGTGTGTGTGTGTGTGTGTGTGTGTGTGTGTGTGTGTGTATAGACTCAGTCATCATTACCCTCATGTGCAGCAGGTGACATGAACCAAAACCAACTGCGCTGCCACTATAGAGGTTTAGTTAAATGTGTGTGATCTTGTATCTTATGTTATACAGTATATTTGACTTCTCCCCATAACCATGAAGATACATCCTGACTGACTGAGGTCCTCCCTTCCAGACCATAACCCGCATGTGAGCCGGTGGATCCCTGCATGTATATGTAGGTGTGTTTCAGTGGAGAGCAAAGTGGGATTGGGGAAGACTAAAGAATTTCAATGTACTTGTCCCAATGGCAAATTAAAGGCTGATCATTACATCTTAGGGAACGTTATAAGGTCGAGTTTCCTTATGTTAAAGCCTGTGAGTCTAGCACAGCCTAAGAAAGTCTTGCAGTGACGTGAGTTTATGTGATACTTTTGAACCTCCCTATTTTGGTTAATGCTGACTCATGGAAGTGGTCACCTTTATAAGTGGTTATAAGGACCCCCCAGCCCATGTCTCCGGTATGTTGTGGTTTATTTATGATGTCGCCTGATCCGGCAGTGACTGGGCTAGATGACGCAGCGCTTAGCTGGCCAGGCTGTCACCAGATGCTGCACGCTGGGCCCTGGTTTAATATCCTCTGTGTCATATGACTGGCTTTTGTTCCAAAGGTTATAATGTATTATCAAGGCTACAGCTGAGTAAATGGGGTGACCATGGAATGGTTTACTCACAAGACACACTAAAAATCCCTCAAAATGTACCCCTGAACTTTGTCACGTTTCATAATCCACCCAAGCAGCTTGCAAAAAGTTTGTGGGTGTTTTACTTACAAAAAAATGTTCTGAGGGCAGAATGGAAATGATTGGTTCAGAGAGCTAACCAATCAGATTGTAGAAGTAATGGGTCCAAGCAACTAGAGGAGGTGGGATCAGAATGTCTGATTGGCTAGTCCCACCTCCTCTACAATCTATATGGTTTGTTCTCTGAACCAATCATTTTTCATTTCCTCTTCAGAACACTTTTGTGTAGGTAAAACTCCCACAGACTAGCTGAATGTAACGTGGTAACGTTTTTAAGTACTGATGTGCATGTAATGCATATATACCGTAGGAGATTTTTAAAACTTCAATTAAAAAACATAACTATTTGTTGTGAGTTTTTCTCAAAACAAAATTATGCTCCACAACGAATACAGGAATGCATTATGCTTTACGACCATACTCATTCTTTCCAAGCCTCCCAGAGACCTCAAATCATATCACATTTATTGCTGACATTGATTAAAGTACATTTTCATTGTTGAAGAAAAGTATCCTTTCATTTTCCACAGCCACTTTTCCAGTGGGGGCCACCAGGAACGAGCCAGGAGCCATCACAGGGCTCCCACTTCGGGCAGTTCACAGACACCATTCCAGTTAAACCTCATGTCTTTGGACTGAGGGCGGAAACCCACGCAAAGACAAGGAGGACATGCAAGTTCCCTAAATGGAGAGTCACAGTGGGAATCGAACCCACAACACCCAAGGCATGAAGCCAAGCCCACAATGGTACCTTCCTGAGCCATTACACCGCCCCTAATGCAAATAGCACTTGATAATATTATTTAAAACTACACAGGCGCGTGTCAGTGACAAGCTACATATTTTCGTCAGTGTTAAGTAAACATTCTCTATGACTAAACATCTCAGAAATGATGTTGTGGCTGGTGGTAGATCGCCTTAACGCTGATGTGCTGCACGCCAGTAGCTGGGAGGGTCTCACTTCCCCTTGGTCACACAGCCATCAGCCCCAGATGGAGACCAACTTCTCCATGTGTTTCAGAATGTTACAATCTGGTCAGTGGAAATACCACTGAAATCTATGTACATGCCACAAATGGTGTTACGGAATGACAGGCCCTGATACTTTCCCATATTATTCCCTGCTGATTTTTGTTACAGCTTGTTATTTTCTAGGTGTGCCTCTCATTGTGGGATTTTATATTATTCTGTGACATAGATACAAGGTCGATTTCATGTTGCGACAGCAGAGATCTAACTTATTCTGATGGGGAACATCTGCTGCGGTGGAGCCACCAAAAACACGTTATGTCACCACTGGCTGGGAATGAACACCAGGTCAGCGGCACAATTGGAACTAAAGCACCAGGTTCCTGTTAACCTTCACCAGGTACGGGATGCGAGATGTGTAGGAGATTATCAGTGCATAAATACCTTTGTAAAAGCACGGGCAGTTCTTCTAATTGAACTGTAAATGCCCGAGAAGTCAGATGCAGGGTTTGACTGAAGAACGTGCCTGCAGAAGGTGTTTCATAGATATCACTGCACATATGGCTTCAGAGCTTCGACTGATATCGTTGTTCCTGGTAGACTGGATTGGATGCAATGGAGACTGGTGTGTCACTGGAAACAGGATACACAGTCTCATAAAACAGCCCCCCCCCACACACACATTTTTTTCACTTTGCTCTTGCTTTCACTGCTGAGTAACAAAAGCTTAGCTGGGGACCAGAGCCCTTCTGATTCCGGGTCAGCTGCTCTGATAGCTGACAGTCTGAGGTGTTTCGAGTTCTGCTGAGGCTGACCGAGCAGACTGGCACGGGGGGGCGGCGCTTGAGGCAGCTGGATCAGGCCCGAGAGGCGGGCAGTCGGGGGAGAGGGATTGGCGCTTGTGGGGGGGGGGCGACATGTGTGTTCAGTTGACAGTGATGGTTTTAGCAGACACTGGGAGATATGGAGAGTGAATAGAAGTCTGGAAAAAGTGTAAGGGGAGAAAGAAACCACACAGTTTACAAATGTGAGGAGTTCTTTTTATTTACCATGAGGGGATACCACCGAAAGAGGCAGAGAAGTTCCCACAACAACTATCAATTTTCCAACGATAAGCAGAAAGCCCTCTATCCCTGCTTGTAATCCTGCATCTCACTGACCAGGGAGGTATTCCATGAAAGTAGCTAAAGAAAGTCAGACTTTCCCTTAATCCTGCTTCGTGGAATATAACCCACCCCCCCCACCCCCCAGCTAGTGAATATGACCTGTCCCTCACTGCAGCTTGCCAGTGTAGCTTTATCACACTGTTTTTTTCTTTCACAGCAGTAATGTATCTTCTTGTAACTGTATTTGTATATTGTACAATGTGTTGACAGTATGGAATCATGTCCTCACCCAGGCCCGTACCAAAAAGTAATTTGTGTTTAAATACTCCACATGTGCCAAAATAGGACAGTTCTTCAAAGATACTTCCCTGCTGTTGGTATTCTGCATGATACTTCTTTGAGGAGTATATTTCACATCTCCAAACACTGGCTGAATTAGGAGAGTTTATAAAAAGCAGGAAAATATTGTGCTTTTTTCATAAACAAGGATTCTGATCTCATTTAAGCCCTGAATCCTGAACCCTCTGATGTCATGCTGGGACTATCTGCAAAAGAAAGTTTACGTACGCCGACGGGGCATACAGGCAGAATTGGCAGCCTTTGTCTCTCTGAGGACATGCGGACATCAGACTTGTCAGGGTAATTAAAGGGTGGTTCCCTATGATGTAATCCCTGCCCAAAGTTGTAGTTAAGCACAAGCCAAAAACCAAACCAAAAAAAAAAGAGTAGGAGCATTAGAAATATGTATCTGAAGGTAAAAGACAGGCGAAGACAAACAGAATGCACCGAATTAACAAAAAATGTTCAATCAGAAAACGCATTTGTGAATGTCATACATTTAGAAGGTCAACAATCTCTCATTTTATACAAACGCTTTAAACACCCTAGAGCAGCACCGTGTTCCACGTGTGTAAGCACCGTATTCCACTTGTGTATTATCACATTCGATTACAGTTCAGAATTCCTCTGTGTATGTGCTGCCATCTGCTGTTTAGAGTGCAAAATGTATTTCATTACAAGCAGTGGCGGTTCTAGACCAAAATCACCAGGGGGGCCGAGGTGGGGCCAGTGTGTTTTTAAGGGGGGCACATTTATAA